>CAKNXH010000139.1:603555-655701 GCA_932178445.1 Andricus quercusramuli | reverse complement strand
TTACAGTAGTTTTACGCCACTGACATTTTACGAAGTAAAAATGGCCGAAATTATTTTATAATGTTTTCTCTTTTATAATAATATTAGTTGAGATCATTATTATTGATAAACATAGTGAATAACGTCTACTTTATACTTGAATACTTTTTTCAGAATTTTCAGAATTTGAAAATATTCTGAAGAATTGTATAAATAAAAAAAAATACTTTTTTTAAACTGTTTCTACTATGGAATTTTCTGCTTTTGTATTTTGAATTTCTTACACCACTAAAAATGATTAGGACCGTACTTGATTAAGTCACCCTGGTTCAAATATTGTATTATTTGGAAGATTTTTTTAAGTAGAATAATGCATTGTTTTCGGAATATAAGTTTTTGATACAATAATTAAAAAATAATAAATTAAATCTAAAAAATGTATCGTAAGACCGAATAACAAGGAACGTATGAATTAAAAATAAATGGTAATACAATTTTAGTTCAAATTGATTTCCAATTTCAACGTAGTTTTTTCAACCTTCTCATGTTGATGTTTGGAGGGACCCCAGCCTTCATTTGTAGAAATTAAGGTAAACGTCCCAGTAATCGTGATGCCAATTTTCTTGCTTTTTATTTTATTTGAATGAATGTAATTTCTATTTGCTATTATAAAATGCTAAAAATAAGTGAGTTCCATCATTAAATGTTACTTTTAACACATTTTTGTAACAATATATTCAAACTATAACCAAGTTTTACGATTACTGGGACCGTCATGATTACTAGGACCTTACCGTTTTTATTCTAATTCAGCATCCCCATTTCTCGAGAGAAAAATTTTATTTTTGCAAAAAATTTAAATTTGAATCACAATTCGACGTTGCTCTCATCTTAAAATAGTGATTTCGATTTTGCATTTGATATGTTATTACGTTGTTTAAACTATTTTTTATTTATATATCAGTTATGGAAATGAATGTTATAAAAATGAAAGTAATCATGAAAAATAAAATTTGTACTTCATTTAGTAATATCTGAATAAGTAGTACCAGACTGAGGTACAGAAATAAACGTAATATACATTTGACATAATATATGTTTGTGTCTACAAGACGCGTCGAGTGACCTTAATTGAAGAATCAATCATGTCTTCTTATGATCTAACAATACCTATTTACAATTTTTCAAAATACATTGCTTATATTTTTTATATTAGGAACACTTCTTTAATATTGTGAATACAGCAGAACTGTACGTGATGAATTTGTTCGCGTTTTCGAGATGCATTGATTGACCTATTGAATAACCTTTCATGACCTTCCATGACCTAAAAATACCGTTTTTTAATTTACAAACAAAATTTTTAGAGGATTTATAATTTTATAAGATGATTTTTTTATTTTGGGAGTATAACAGTACTCTCTTTGATGTTATTGTTCGCGTCTTTGAGACGCGTTGATTTACCTATTGACGAACCTTCGATGACTTTTCAGAGTCAATCAAAAGCGACTTATAAATTTAAAAAAATGTTACATTGTTAATATGAGACAAAGTTCTTTTTATTTAGAATAAAACACTACCGTAAGTTAAAAAGCTATTTGTTATAACAGAACGTATTGATTTACCTTTTGACGGTCTCTCTAATTTTCTGAAAATATTATTTTCGGTAAGGCATAAACATAAGCTTGAAAAATATTGAAAGAGTCCATTTTTTGATGACACTCTCTCTGATTTTTCAGTAAGACAAACATAAGCTTGAAAAATATTGAAAGTGTCCATTTTGCAGCAGTGTTTATTTTAAAACTCAACTGTTTGGTTGAAAATTAACTTTTTTGTTGAAAATTTATATTTTCGGTTTGTAAAATTCAACTGTTATTTTTAGAAAATTCATCTTTTTGGCCTAAAATTTCAACTGCTTTGTTGAAAATTATAATCTTTTTGAGTTAAAAATTCAACGATATGCTTGAAAGTTCACATTTTCGGGCAAAGTCTGTTATAAAATATTATGTTTGTATGGTTTGTGTTTTATTTTACGGGTTTATCAAATGAAACCCTACTGCAAATACTGATAAAGGTGCCTATGCAGGACCACCTAAAGGACACTATATAGGATCCTATGTAGGTCCTACGTAGGGTCCTACATAGGACCCCTCAAAGACACACCTATATATAGTGCCGTATAGGTACCACCTATGTCCTATAGGAAATGAAACAGGTTCCTACATATAGGTTTCTGTATAGTTCCCTACGTAGGAAAAATAAAAATAAAATAAAAGTTCCTATATATAGGTCCATGTATAGGTTCCTATGTACCTATGTGACTTGAAAGAACCGGAAGTTTTGCACAGTAGTCTTCTACATCAGAGACAGTTGCCTAGTTTTTATTTACTAACGGATTACCTATAGTGGTATATCGATAGCCCTCACAGCAATAGGATATACGAGGATATCCCATCCAATCCCAGTTATCTCCCAGGCTGTCCAAGGGATAACCCGTCGGATGTTCTGCAAGGCGGAAATTGGGATATCCCAGAGATATACCCAGGATATATGTTTCTTTAAGGTCATATACAGGTTTGCAATCAGGTGTTCCATTTGGGTTTCTATTGTAGGAATCAGTACAGGAAGTAGGAACGTATACCTTTATGGGAATGCATATATATATTTTTCTAAGTAAAAAAATATGCAGGAATCTGTTTCATTTCCTATGGGTGGTTCCTATATGACACTATATTGGTATGCTTTTGAAGGATCCTATATAGTGTCCTTCAAGTGCTCATGCATAGGCACCTATATGTAGGTATTGGCAGTATATTTTCCCTGATTGAAATTTAAAGGGAAATATTAAAAAAAAGAATTAAATTTCTGATGTTCGCAATGGATCTCCAGCTCTGACTCAAATTTAGAGGATATAGGTTTCAGAGACCCCGTTAACGGAGAGAAATATATAACAATGTTTCTTGAAAGTAATAAAAATGTATGCAAGGAGAAAGTGTGGATGAGAGTTTAAGGAAAATGTAAAATCGTAGTAGGTATCTCAAAGGGAATATATAAATTTCTTGTTAATGGTGTGTCATGTAAGAAACCTGGTTTACCAGTGGGTTAAGATGTCCTTGAAGTCAGCCAACGCACTCTACAAACCACGTTACATCGATGGTCCACCCACTCACAGAAATCCTAGTGGTGGTCTCTGAACGTCTCACCTTCCTTCCGCCTGAGAATCCTCAAGGAGAATTACAATCTTATACACTATTCCAAGTTTCTTAGTATATTTGCCTACGAGTCCCATCGCACAAGGATAAGTTAAGAATAATAAGATGATTATACATTCAACAATATATCTAGCCACATGCGTGGCTTGTGCGTACGTCCAAGTATCCTTGTTCTCGGGACATTACGCGAAACAATGAGATTATTATAATAGATATGTAATTTATAACTATTAAATCTTACATAACAATTTTGTACACAGATGCTTTGTATTATTGTATTTCGGAAATAATTGTGGAGTAGTGCGGCATAACTGCCCGTGCGGGCTCTCGACCACTTGTACTTTCTTTGATAATATACCCACTCTTAAATTTTATTGCTACTGTTGAAGATAATATTTTATTGAATCAGGTACTTTTCTATGTGTTTGTAATATTTCATTTTTGTAAAAATTTGTAATTGTGTAGGATTTAACCATTTTTTGTTAAAGTAGATACAGTATTTTACAAATTTTCAGTCGCCAATGCAGAAACGGGTTTGAATTGTATATTCATCAATTATGAACTTATTTCTTCTCAATTTTCTCACTTTTAGATCCGTTCTTTTTCATTATTACAGTTCTTGTCGTAATTAATTAAAAAAAGATTAACAATTGTAATGGCAATTATTAATTTATCAGATGAATTTTTTTTAATTTGAAAAAGTTCGATATAGAAAGTTAAAGATTAAAGTATTCAAACACAATGGTTCAAAATGTCACGATCTACTCAGCAAGGACAGTTCTGTTATTGTCACAGGATAGAAAGTATATAACATTTTCCTTACATCAAAATTATATCACAGAAAACTGTGAGGAGTTTGTAATAGTTTTGGCATAATCGAGAAAGCTGTTACATACGACCTGTAACAAATATGTCACTGTTATATAACAGTTACATAACAACTGTTACAAAAACGTTCCTACTACACATCTGGAACAATTACATAACACAGTTGTAACAATATTACCTACTTATTGTTACAGAATAATTCTGTCACCTAATTAGATTACAGCTGTGCAAATGTTATAGACAACTCTCATCTTTTTTATGGAAAAGACATCTAAACGTGTTTCCTGAGTGGGACTGGAAAAGGAAATTGATGTTTCAATGCTCTTCTCTTTGGACTAATTCAATTTCAAATCAGGCAAAATTTCAAGAGAAGTCTAGGTCACAGTGTCAGAATGATTTTTTATTTGAATACATCATTCTACACTGAAAATAAAGGGTCGCGTATTTCATAGTTTGACTGAAATTTTGGTTGTTTTAATTTTGTACGAACGTTCGAAGATTAAGGACGGTTTCTAAAAAATGGACAGAAATTTTGTTTATAAAGAAGTTCACAATACATGGGAAAAAAACATTCGGTCAAATTGGACGAAACTGCGGCAAATGATAGATCTTGAGGTCCTGATTAAAAGATCTTATGGCCACAAACACCCAAAGTGAATTGCTGAGGAGCTAGAGGTCGTCCAAAGATAAAATATTCCAAAGTTGAATACATTATTTGTGAATATATCAAACGATATCGAAGTTAACAAATAATATGTATATACATGAGTTATATATATAATTTAAAAAATAGAGTTAAACAACCACCGCAGGGTCCTACTAAGAGCAACTGCCATCTAAAAATGTCAATAGTCCCCAGTAGAACCGCGGTAAATCACACATATGGCCACGTCTCACAACCGTGAGATGGGTGGTCACAGGACACGACGAAATCACAACGACAGGCCGGCGAAACCCTCGTGTGTCTTCAGGACACGAAGCGACCCAAGGATGACAGCTTTCTGCATCCATCTCGCAATGGATCATGTCTCGCAAGTGCCTTGGCATATTTTTGGCACGCGGGTATGGCTTTAAGGTTTCGGACCATTGATAATTTCGCACCTCCGAGAGCACCTATCACAAGGACAATTACTCGCATCGAATATTTTGGGTACAGTCGTTGCAGCTCTCTTTTAAGATCTTGATACCTCTCCTCTTTTTCTTTCTCCTTTCCAGTGATGTTGTATTCGGGCGGAACCGAGAATTCGATCACGAACATTATGTCAATAGATTTATGTCGTTCCTGCGTGGGTCGGACACCCCGATAGTGTGTGTTCTAGGTTCTCAGCGTGTGCATGACACGCTCTGCATATATATGTATATTTATATATATATATATATATATATATATATATATAACTCATGTATGTATATACGTATATACATATTATTAGTTAACTTTGATACAGTTTGATATTTTTACAAATAATGTATTCAATTTCGGACTATTTTTTACTTTGGACGACCTCTAGCTCCTCAGCAATTCATTTTGGGTAGTTGTGGCCATAATAACTTTTGATCAGGACCTCAAGATCTATCATTTTCTGCAGTTTCGTCCAATTTGACCATATGTTTTTTTCGTATTGTGTGCGGGGTTCTTTCTCGAATTTTGTACTTCGATTTCAACTTGTGGCATGGCTTTGGAAAGTTGCAGCAATAATCTCAAATTCATACCACTTAGTCTTTAAGGTCTTATATTTAATTTAAGCCAATAGAACTTGAAAAATGTATGGGTTCACGAGATACGATTAAAAATATCCAAGCCATAAATGTCAAGTTTCAGTAGGCGATAACTGCATTTCTACATTTGACACATGAGAGCGATGGTCGCCGAGAATTTCAGGATTTTATTCCTTAGCTTCTACTCGTGCTGTGACTTAGGATACTCAAGGAAAAAAATTGAAATCGACAGGATGTAATCTGTAAAATTTTATCTTCAAATTAAGCCAATTAAACTTCAAAAATATTTACGGGTTGCCAAGATATGACAATAAATGTCCAAGCGTGTCTGCGTCGAGTCTCAGTCGGCGAGCACCGCAGCAGCCAGAAGGAAAAGGGATCTTTGAAGAAAAATTAGTTAGATCCCTTCTCTCTATGAGGAATGTTTTTCTCAATATAATTGAACACTGAGCGAAGAATTCCCGTGTTGTTCGGGTTCGCACACGAACAGTTCGGGTGGCTTCCTTTTTTTTCTTTTTTTACGCGAAGGTCGTGCGAACATCCCAACCATTCGGGTGCTCACTCCAAACAGCAGCACCTGAGATAGTAGGGTGCCCGCCCGAATACTTCGGTTGCTTACACGACTGATTCGGGCGATTCGAGTCATCAACCGCGTTGGTCGTTGCGCGTTCGACGTTTGCGCATGTATTAATAAAGTTAATCGTTCATTATTAATTGGAATAAATCAAGTTTTGCTCAAATTTAAAAGCACACAAAATAATTGAACATAAGCTTTTTAGAATTGTTCAATTTGAGAAAATGTTAATGTAAACAATAATTCATTGTTCAAACAATGACATAATGTTTTCAGCAGAATTTATTACTCCTCAAACTCATTCAATATTATGTTTAATTCAGAAAATACAGCTTTAAAAACATTTTGGGGAAAATTAACTGTTTAAACAAATATAAATTTGTTCAACATCAGAATAAAAGTACAAAAATTATGTCACTGTTCACTAATAAGCAGCCTAGGATACCAATTTGAAAAAGGGGTCCATATCATGTCACATGCGGGAAGTCTCTCTGCGGCACGTCTCGTCTCCGGCATGTCACAACTACGGCATCTCTACCTAACGGCATCTCTCACCTATGGAAAGAGATTCGACCAATATTATTTATGTGGCCAGTCACGGGGGTGCCTTCCCGCCCCCCACGAGACGTTGGAAAAGGGGTAGGGGTTTGACCAACATTATTTCTTTGGCCAGTCACAAGGGTGCGATGAGAGATGCCTCAAAAATGTCAATTTCACTATGAGAAATGCTGCGTAGGAGAGAAGCCGCTAGATAGAGATGCCGCAGTTGTGACATGCCACAAATGTGACATGCCATAGGTGTGACATGCTGCAGATGTGACATGCCGCATGTGACATGGTATGTCCCCCAAAAAAGTGGACATATCTAGCGCGATTTTTAGAAATTTTGAAAATAAACAATAATTAATTCTTTAACTAATCACATAATGCATTTAAAAAAATTCATTATTCCAATCAGTGACCAACTTATATTTCATTCAGAAAGTACGATTATTTTTTACTTTTATTGGAGAAAATAATTGTTTAAATAAGTTTTATTTATAAAAACAACTAAAAATGGCTTAAGAACTCATAAGGGATATTCAAATTATTAAATTGAAGAAAATGCTGGATATGAACAATGATACGTTAAAAAGTATTTGTTTATTTTTGGGTGATATTTGGGGTGTTGTGGGGGGGGGGGGGCGGGGGAAGTTAAAATTTTTACATTCTCATTCTAATGAGAAGGTATTGGTTTTATGTAAAATTTGACTTGGTCGGTTTTCATCAAATCTCCACGTTTTGAGACCCCCTGAGCCAGAAAAAAAGGTTTTTACCAAGGTGTCTGTCAGTCTGTCTGTCTGTAGGCACGATAACTTTCGAAAAAATAATCCGATTGGGTTGTGCTTTGGCACACTTTTTTAGGGCCTAAAAAGAAAGAACAAGTTCGTTAACCAGCTATTTCGGATGAAAATTCAAAAAGTGAGCACATTTTGAAAATTTTTGAGAACACTTTTTTTGAAGATTTGGAAATTCTATGGACGGTTGTTAGTAGTAAGCAAAAAGAGGAAAAAAATATCCTAATGACCTTTTCAGATAAAAAAAAAATTACCAGAGTTATAGCATTTTCAAAATTCCAAAAAACAAACGAAAATGAACATTTTAAGCCGAAAAACGCACGTTATGAAAAAAAGTCAAGAGAAGAAAAACGTTGATTTTTGAACACCTTGCAATATTTTCATAATAACTTTTTGAATTTTTCAAAAAATAAAAAATTTAAATTCTGATCGCACAACAAAATAATGAGAAATCAAAAATTCCATTTTGCTGTGAAACTATGCAAGATACGACAAAAGATGACTGGGCCAAAATTATGCACCTAAAAAAGATCTAAAAATTTGTTATTATTCACTTTTTGATATGACGCGTAGTTTTTGTTTTATTCATAAAAAACAGCATTGAAAATAAAAAAATAAAATTTTAGACGAATTACACAAGCTACGAAAAACATGACCAAGACAACATTTGTTCATTCAAAGAAGAGGTACAAATTTGTTATCCATCATGTTTCGATAGGACGCGTAGTTTTTATTTTATTCGTGAAAATAACATTGACAGTAAAAGAAATCAAATTTTTGGAAAACTTTGGAAAAATCCATTTTCGTTGTAAGAATATATTCAAAATGAAAAAAATAACTTTTTTGAAAAACGGAAAATCTAAAATAACATTTTAACTAATGAAATTTGTCGCTTAATTTATATAATTATTCTTGATTTGAAATCAAATACAAATCGCGAAGCGCGACGCCCAAATCGCGCGCCGTAAGTGCGCTCAAACTTTTTTGTTTCTATTATACGGTGCACAGAACCGAGCGTGGAACGCAAGGTTCAAATGAATTTGAAATCAAATATCGAGCGCGAAGCGCGAGTATCTGGATGAGAATGTGTTCCTTAAGGTCGATAGAACCTTGAGTAAATAAATTTCCTTTTCAGTCTAAAATAAAAACAAATTTAACAATCACTTCACATGTAGAGGTTTTGATAATTTTCTAATATTCAGAAATAAACTTTTTCTTTTCATCGAAGTCGAACACGAAGTTCAAAGATCTAGAGGAATCGAGCGTAAAGCTCGATGTGAATACGCCCGAGCGCGTAGCGCGAGGTGAATACATAATCGAGCGCGAAGCGCGAGATAAATATATGATCGAGCGCGAAGCGCGAGATCCAACAGTCGCGCGCCCTAGGCGCGCTCAAACTTGCGAGCGAAGCGAGCCGCGCGCGAAGCGCGCAATGAGAATGTGCCCGCCAAGCGGGCAGATTTTTTTATATGGATTTATTCCATTGATACTCCTCTTCAATCCTTAAAAAATTTGGCAATTTTCGATCAAACCCTGAAGTATCAGTCCAATGTTTCAGAAATCCAACAATTTCCCACGTTGAACTTTTATGGGATTTTCAAGTGCCCGGTGGTACGTATTAATACTGGAATTTCGAAAAAATACAGATTTTCTTTCTAAGGCAATGGAAACTTTTGGAACATTTATGAAAAAATTAAACTCAAATTTTATTAATAAGATGAATAATAAATAATGTTGAGAATAATTTTTCAAGAACAATTCTAAAAAGCTCATGTTTAAATGTTTTTTATGCCTTTAAATTTTGAGCAACTTGATTTATTCTAATTAATAATGAACGATTAACTTTAATAATACATGCGCAAAAGTCGAACGCGCAACGTCCAACGCGGTTAACGACTCGAATCGCCCGAATCAGTCGTGCGAGCACCTGAAGTGTATTCGGGCGGGCGCCCCACTACTTGAGGTGCTGCAGTTTGGGGTGAGCACCCGA
The DNA here is from genome assembly GCA_932178445.1 of Andricus quercusramuli. Lineage (NCBI taxonomy): Eukaryota > Metazoa > Arthropoda > Insecta > Hymenoptera > Cynipidae > Andricus > Andricus quercusramuli. Next base: position 646,062 of record CAKNXH010000139.1, on the reverse strand, counting down.
ACTGCTGTTACGGATGCTCGCACGACTCAGTCGTGAGAGCGCGCCAATCTTTCGTGTGAAAAAAGAAAGAAAGGAAGCCATCCGAACTGTTGGTGTGCAAACCGGGAGCCATTCTACATAATTGCACCCGCTCCCGGCGAAATCGCAGTAACGTTTCAGCTGTAACCACGTCTCATGACCGTGAAATAGGTGGTTACAGTCTGCGAAGGACTCAATTCGATGATCCGGCAAAAGTCTCGTGCACCCTGAGGACATGGAGCAACCCAAGGACGACCGCCTTCTGCATCGTCCCCGCAAGTGTAGCATTTCGTTGAAACCTCTGTTTCTTTTCATTCTCCTTGGCTGTGCCGTTCTTGTCGGCTGGTGCCGAGAATTCGAGGTATATAATTATCAATTCAATATTTCCGAGCAACTCACGCCTCCCCCAAAAGGGAAATGGCTTAATGGTATAATAATAATGTCAATTCACTTTTTTTTTTCTCGAAATCCAGATTTTAGTGGTTAGACCCGTTTTTAAGAAACTGCTTCAATTCTTCATCGCATGTGCTTAAAGTTGTGCAAGTTTGAATTTCCGGTTTAATCGGTGCCATTTTAAAGGATTTTAAATCGAACTTGTTCAAAATTGCACAATCTCATATTCTATCAAGAGATATTTAAAATGATAGGCGGTATGATAGGTTTAATTTAAGCACAATTCTAAATTAAAACACTTCAACTGAATAAAATTTAAATAATTGATGCAATGCAATTGTTTGAACAATCATTTATTTTACATGCTTATTCTTTTTCATATTTCTTCCCCAAAAGTCCCCTGTATTTTTATTCAGAAAAAATTCTGTAGGATGTAAATATTTTTCTGAGCGACTATTTCTTAACAACATTTACACTCTTCAACGTGGGTGCAAAGAAGTATGATTAATGCCAGAAGAAAATGAACAAATACTTAAGAAGTAATAACTAAACAAATTTTCTTGTTTTAAATTTTGAGCGATTTTAAACGGTCTTAAACAGTATATGCCGCATATCTGACAGAAGAAAAAATAATTCTACAGATCAAGTAATAACGATTTTCCAAAAAAAGTGAACAACAAATTACTTTGTATTAAATTTGCGATTTTAAAGTTGACTTACTTTTATTTGATTCAAAATAGTCGAATTTAAGATAAGAGGTCGATTCTTAGGTATCACAATTCACAATAATGGGTTATGACACCGTCTGTTCGATGTATGATGAAAGGTCCAGAAATCGAGGTCACGATATGGGCTCGCCTGAAATTTACGCACATAGTATGTAGTCTGATTCGATTTCATCATTAAAACCTTACTCTGATTTCGAAACTAAAATTTTTCGGAAAAGCTGTTCTTTCGTATCCGCTCGATAACAAACTAGTTGCAAAACGTGTTCTAATTTAAAGTTTTCATTGGTATATATTTAATCGGCTTCAAGAAAGTTGAAACTCTACTTTGTATATTTTATTGGGGTCAAAACGAGAAATTGATAAAATCACAGAACCAATTACCTCCGTTAGATTTATCTCCCTTCGCTTCTAAAAATATCCTTCGGTTCTAAATTCAAGTACCAATTTATTTGGACTGAAAATAAGTACTACTAAAAAAAAAAAAAACAGAAAGTCTTTTGAACAAATTCTCACTTGAAAAAATCGAGTTTTCTCAAAGCCTAATCAATTCTATTCTAGGCTGAAGGCTACACTTAAAATTCAATGAGAAATAAGAATTTTTTTCTTTACAGAGTGCATACTATGCATTGGCTAAACAAAGACGTGTTTTCAATGAAAGACTGATTTTTCTTTGATAAGAAAATGGAATTAGTACTGTCTCCTGGATATATAGGAGACAATGATGGATCTCCATTTCACAACGAAGATGTTCGTGAATGGTCACACGTGGATCGTCTTACGGGCATGCTGGAAAATGCCCGAATTGAGACGGGAAGATGGCAGGCCAGAAATCAAGGTGCTGCTCAATCTTATGGAAAGGTAATTAATTTAATTCAAAAAAAAATATTTTCCTACATGGTGTTTCTGTTTTACAGACACACATATATTTTTGTTTGTTCGTAATAGGTTATAGACTCAAGGGAACGAAACTCAGCCGATGGAAATTTGGTCCAACGAGCTCAACGAAAAGTTGAGGTATTTCAAAGCCAAGGGGTAGGAGGAAAATCGATTCAAGTCGTACGAGCATCTCAATGGTCTTCCTCCAGAGTCTCCGATTTTCATAGTAGTCCTCTAACAAAATCGGCAGTAGGTATTTTTGAAAACAAAAAATATACGTTTTACTAATTGAATTTCGCGCCAATAAATCAGAATCGTGGCGTCATTAGGGTGGCCAGACTGGCCATTTACGGCAAAAAAAAGTTCCCGGGATTTCCCTGATTATTTAAATTTTATAATTTGAAGTATTCAAAAATCGGACCAATTATAAAGTTAAAGCGATTAAAATTGAAAATTGAGCAATTTCAAGCTCTGACGTTTAATATTGTGTAAATTCAAAGCTTTCAAAATGAGATAACCTTCAAATTAAAACACTCAAAAATGAACATTGCGAGTTTGAACAATTTAAAAGTTGAACAACCAGACAGTTTTTAATGTTTCAATTAATAATTGTACGAGAACGTTCAATTTGTAATGGTTTAATTATCGAAACTTCAATCTTAATCTATTCGATTTTGAATGTTCCTTCAATTAATCCCCAAAACAAATTTTAATTTGGAAAATGATAAAATGGCGGCTGTCTTGAGGTCTGAGAGGTGTTTTTTGTAGAAATTTTCTAGATGTTTTTACTTTAACCTGAACATTTTTTTAACCTTTCGATGTTTCAGAGAAAATTGGGAAAATTCGGTTTTCCCAAAATAATTTTTTTCAATGCGAAGCAGTTGCTTATCAAGAACGAAACTCACGAGATATGTAGTACCAAATCTTTCGTAGTACATATTGAAAGCTATTTCTAAACAAAAAAATTAAAAGCAAATTTTTTTAGAAAATCCACTTTTAAGAATTTTATAAAAACAGCCGCCTTTGTCATTTCTGAAATTCTTTCAATTTTTGTATGATCAATTGAAAAATCAAGATTTCCCACCTCGAACAAAAAAAATCCTGAATACCTACGCTCGATCACAAAATATTGCAGTTTGAAAAAACTTTCCGTCCATTGTTAAGAATTCACAGGTAATCTGCGAATGATTGCAACAAATCCAAAAAATAATTTCTGATTAAACTGTAAAATACGTCTTCCTATATTTATACCACAGAATGGAAGTTGTCAAATTTTTAATATTTGAATTTAAAATTATCGAACATCGCAAGGATTTGAATGACGACAATTTCCACTATTAATGATTTCAATTAGAAATAAAGTTAAGTCTGTAGAAGGGATGTTTGGAAATGATCTAATTTATCAAGCATATTTTAATATAAAATTATTGATTTTTAAATGCATTCACGACTAAAATAGTGGCTTGAAGTGAACTAAGAATTTTACACTTTGAAATTGTGGTCGTTCCAAATTCAACAATTTAAAAACTTAGAGGCTTGACAATTGAAATTGAAAAAATTCAAGTCTTGAAAATGAAATGATTTTACACTTAGTCTTTAATCTCGAACAATTTAAAATTAGAAGTCCTTCAATCTGTATAATTTCCCATTGGAATCAAGTGAAATTCCAAGTCATTACTAGGTTTTTCTACTAAAACTTAAGAATTAACAAAATTCCTGGCCATTTCGCGATCTAGTGGCAACTCTGAATGAACATCTGGCAAAAAATATTTTTTATAAAAGCCCGACATTGTTTGAAATAAACGTCAGAACAAAACTAAATCCTATACTATCTTTTATATTTCAGACCGAACACCACGCGAGCGAGCTCGACAGTGGCATAAAATCAAGACTGAACGATTGGGGTTTGAGCAAGGATAGCCTAATGTTGGATCCATTCTCTACCCTCTGTCGAAAATTCCACTCAGAAGTAGTCAACAATAGTCATTCCCTACCACTATTCGGGCAAAGTTCTGCCCTCCTGACTGACCAGAAATTAAGCAATACTTTCGATGTCATCGATAGAAACAAATACTCGACCTCTACGATCAACGAGAAGAAAAGCAATTCGAATGAAGATCTCGCTAGTCTGATCGAAGAAGAGGATTCTCTTCCCTCATTAAATTTCACTCGAGACTACAGAGTTAGACGCTCTTTGCAGTTGTCGAACAAGAAGAATCCCAAGGATACAAATTACTCCGGGGGTGTGAAACTTTCAGATATGAACTCAGAACCGTCGGAATTTAATAGCTCAAACCTTCCAGAGTTGACAAACTCTGAAATCCGACTGAGAACAAAACCTCATTTAGAAGAAGAAAATCATGGGAAAGATTCTTACTCCTCGTCTGAATCTTCGCCAAGAAGCACTTACGTTGGTAGAAATCCTAACATTTCCAGGTCACGTTCACCAGGAACTGTAATTACCAGCAGAGCCGCTATCGTCACTAATCCCAAACCACTGACTTATTTCTGTCAGGATCCTCTCGAAAAGAATCGAGAATCTTTAGTGGAAGTTCAGAAGCCAACGTCGATTCGACTCTGTGCTCAAGAAATAAGTCGACCACTTGCTTCTAATAAAACGATAGTGCATTTGGGAAAACCAGAAGAGGAATCAACAGGTCACATAAAAGTGACTATAGATTTGAAAAATACTCCTGAGAATGATGCCATGAGAGACTCGAACTCTCAGGAGAGCAACGTCTTATTCTTATCAGACTGCTCGGCAAAACCGACGAAGAAAGTTTTATTTAGTAAGACTGAGGTGCACTTTGTTGCGGATTCTGGAAAGGTGAATATTGTAGAAACTGATGGCAAACCTCCTCCGACAAATCGATTTCGAAGAAGACGTCGGAATAGCAATAGTAATAGCAATATGAGTAGCAATAGTCTTGGGATTTCTGCGAACAAAAATTTACCGGTTGTGCATTTTGGTGATACTTCATATGAAAAGTATATATTTGGAGCGAGCAAAAAACGAGTTTCTGAAGAGCCACAAATAGTGGCGAATCCGACACAGTTGAGGGAAGAAGATTATATTAAAGACTGGCCATTGAAATCAAGTTTGACTTTAGAAAACGATAGTGATTCAAAGAAAAAAGACTTTAGTACTGAAAACGATCAGATAAATACTCAAGATAAAATTATGGATCAGAGGCATAGAGGGCACACGACAACTGTTAATTTCGGTGCTAATGGGTTTTGCAATTTGAGGAGCGTAATGAGAGGTAATCAGCCTATTTTAAATATTTAAATTCGTATATTTAATTAATGAAATAATTTAAAATAGTTAGGATCCCAATTGGAAACTTTACAATTTTATAAGCAAGCGAGAAAATTAAATTCAGTTTAAATCAAATTTTCAACTTCTTTTTATCTCTAAGAATCAAAAACAGTCAAATTAGAACGAAAACTCATGCAAAAATAAATAAAGAAGAAAGAAAAAGAAGGTGACCTATTTTTATTTTGAATGTATTTGTGCGTTTGTTTGTCCAAAATTGGTCATTTCTTATTATTGGAGATTAAAATTTACTTTTTAAACTTCTAAGAATTTTGTTATTAATTTTAAGCACTTTGAATTTCAAACTGTTCAGTTTTAAAGCTTAATTGTGCAATTGTTTAACTTTGAACGCATTTGGTCACTTCTTTAAAAATCACTTTTAGTCTTCATTTCAAATTCAACGTGGAATGAAAACGTGTAAAATTAAATATTTTTTGATCAAAATATACAAAATGGTTTGGTTTCAAATTTTTTAAATTGTATAATTTTCAAAGTTAATAGTTGAGCAATCTTAAGGTTGTCTTAAAGATTCCGAACATTTGTTTAGAACTGAAAGCGTCAATATAGTTGGCCAATTAAAAAATTAAAGTATTCAATATTTAATAATTTGAAACTTAAAGCTTTTTAAATTGAAGAACTTTTGATTAAAAATGTGGAATAATTTTAGATACAAACATTCCAAATGGTTTAGTTAGAACTTGTACCATTTCCATGGTTTCCGCAAAATTTATTTTCAAAATTCCCAAACTTTTCCCTCACTAATTTTTCATTTACCTTGACCATTAATATTCAAAGACCAGAATTTTAATCTTGCAACGCTTTTACCATAATGCCTTTTATAAACGTAATAAAACAATTTCAAATTTAATATCCAAGAAAGTTATTTAAAGTGCCTCTTACAGAAATTCCCTGACTTTTGCAAGATTTTTTTCAAACCCCCTGATTTTCGCTGATCAGCGACAACCCTGAATCTCCCATTTAGATCCTTCATATTTATAAATAATTTAAAGGCACTGTTCATGTGCACCGTTAAAATCTGGCTATTTGTACCGAAATTTCGATATTAATAGTACCAAAATTTCTATACAAATAGTCCATTTTCCAGGTCCCGCTTTTCTTAACAAAAAAATCCGGCTATTCATACCGAAATTTCGTACACGTGGCCACGTCCTAATTTAAAATTGAAGAAACTAACACTTTCATTTTGACTTTAATCTTTAAAAATGATAAAATTTGTATTTCAAATTGAACGGAACGATTTGAAATACGTATCGTTTAGTTTAAAATAAGTTTCAGGTATTAAAATCTAAAATTCTTTAATTCGAATATCAATTGTTAAAAATTGTGTAATTTAAAAATTAAATACTTGAACGATTGTAAGTTCACGACACTCAAAAGCGAACATATTGAGATTACAATTACAAATATTAGGCATTTTCAAATTCATAACACTTCAAGTTGTATAATTTTTATTAAAACCTTAAAGACGGCCCGGTTAAAAATTTAAATTGTTTGAATTTGTACAATTTTCAATTGAAAACTCAAGTTAAAACTCTTCAGTGATTTAAAAATTCAAGTGATCGTGAAAATTTTTGTAAATAGGAAAAAAACTGATTAAATAACAAATTATATATGTAAATGTTATGCAATCTTTGGTTCATGCGCATTTTACCTAAACACAAAATTCAATTTTTTTCAGATGAAACCTCAAAACTCAGCAATGTGGAAGAAGTTTCGCTCGAAGCCCCCAAAATAATATCCGCCCTGGATTTGATGACTCGAAAAGATGATCATAAAGAGGAAAAGCTCAATACTAAACCCCGTTCTTTAGAAACAGAACGTTGCGAAGAAATGTTAGCAGAAGAAAATAAAATCCTGTTAAAGCCTGTGCCTATTCACAGGCCAGTGATCGCCAGAGTCGATTTTGACCACTCGCCAAAATTGATCAACAGGTGTAATAAAAGACCAGGCACCCTTTCGTCCTTGTATCCAGTGGATAAAATGGACGATGGGGAAATGATTTCACCTCGTTTAGTGAAATCAAACGAGTTGGGAAAAATCTCGTCCCGGTTGGCAAAATCAAACGAAGTGGATAAAATCTCATCCCATTTGGCCAAAGCAAACCAGGTGGAAATAATCTCACCTCGTTTGATAAAATCGAATGAAGTAGACAAAATCTCATCTTGTTTGACAAAATCGAATGAAGTTGAAAAAATGTCATCTCGTTTGATAAAATCGAACGAGATTGTGCAAGGGTGTCCTGAAACTGTGCCTCTTACGCATGAAGCCAAAGATTTCTGTGATGTTAGTCCTGGAGCGAAAGAACAAATCTGTGATCCTAGTATCTTCACTCCTATTTATGCCAACGTCTTTGACTCTGTCAGGAAGGACGTACCAATTTATGAGAATTGCCATTTTAAAAGCAACTCTGATGCAGAGCTCGTTCCCAAGAAAATAAAAGGTGATGAAGAATCAGAGGTGAAAGTGGAATCCTCAACAGCAGAACGAGAAGAAGTACCTAAGAAAATACAAACGCAGGTTAAACGAAAACCTCTTTTAGGCAGAACTGGTTCTGGCAGTAAGAACAAAAGTGGGGCCGAGTCCAATAAAAGTCCACCAATAAGGCGGAGAAAGGTAAAAGTTAATCAAAAGTTATTATTATCTAAATAAAAAGGCTTCTTTTGAGAAGTGAAGACGTTTTACGATTTCAAATTCGCAAGGTGGCCACTGGATCAAAAAATGACACTGAATTTATTTTCTGAACAAGAATCTGTTTAATTCTCAGTTTAGTAACTGAAGCAACTGCCTGGCTTCAAATTCAATTCATTCTAACATGCGCAATTTCCAATGGAAAATCTTATACGTCTCTTAATCAATTGAAAACCTTCAATCGCTTATTCATGTAACGATTTTCAGCGCTTCTTTTTTAATCTGTCAAATTTTGATTGTCCTAAATGTAAAATTGTTCAATTTTTAATGTTTTGATCTTGAAGAAACTCGATTTGAATTATTTTTCTGTTTGAAGACCTCGATATATCAATTGTTTAATTTTAATGCAAGTTATTTAGTTTTGAAGATTTGGATTTGAAAATTTAAATAACTCGGAAACCCGCTGCAATTTTTTTCTGAGTTTGACCCATTTCGAGAAATTAACTTAAAGTTAATAGCTATTTTCTTATTTTATCAGAAGGATATAATTGTTAACAAAGAAAAGAAAATCGAGGACTTGGACAAAGTAAAACGAGTTAGTAACAAAAGTTCATCAGAAATATCCGAGTCACGAGGAAAAGCTAAAAATGCAGAGGATGGAAAATTAAAAAGTTCTAAGACATCTTCAGTAAAAAAGGATTTTAAAAGAACTGGATCTAAGTCACGTAATTCTAAACAGTCGGATTTGGGCACCGAAATAAGTCCGCAAATTGAAACGACAGACACAACGAAGTAAAATATATTTTTTTTTTGTATTCAGCAAATTTCATTTAATTGTCATATTTCAATTTAAAAAATGACTTGTTTTATTTACAGAACGAAAAAGCCGGTAGAAGTTGTTTACAAAACAGCAATATACAACATGAAAAATGAAAAGTTTTCAAAACCTACAAAGACGAAAGAATCGAAGGGTCCACGTTATATAAACGACATCATTTGTGGAAGTAAAGAGAGAAAACAGCCTGCTGATAAACATACGAAAAGTAGGTTACCGAAAAAAAATATTAACTTTTTTTCTGTCACTCAGTTTTCTTTTTTAATTAATTAATTATATTATTTTCCAGCAAATGCTGCATCCCAGCAAAAAAGTACTAAAGGGACTTCACTAACATCCCGGTAAGAAATCTAACTAGACAATTTCTATTTATCGTAAATGTTTTATTTATTTCTATGAATCGTAATTATGCAAACATATATTTTTCAGGAAATGAAATTGAAGATGGAGTTTCACGAGTTTGTAGAAGATAAGCTTCTTGTGTTTCGAAAGTGATAATTAATGCTAATAATGTCTTTGGACATCCTAATTACTAAGCAGAATAATTGTTCTTTTTTCTAAAGTGATTTACTAAGACGCACATATAAGTGATTTAATCTTATATTTCTTGCCTGTTCGCAATAAATGATATTTTTCTGTGATCAATTCGTATTTATTTACGATAATCCTTGGAATAATAACCTAAGATTAAAAGAAAATTCCGTATCAAAAAAGATAAACGTATAAATCTAAAATTGTAAGTGTAATCTAAGTGTAAAGTATCACAAATTGTGAATAAAGAAACAAGACTATAAAATGGCAAAGCTTATTATTTATAGTATTTATTAAGAATCAAATTTTCTATAAAATTAGTTTCACCAGGTTTTATTCATTAAACATAAAACAATGTTATTGTTTTGAATAGAGTTCTTCTGGTGGAAAACTTTGGGTGGAAGATTTGCTGAAGATGTAAATTCCACATTCAAGAAACTAAATTCGTCTATCAGAATTGATAAACGCATGTATGCTGAAGACATCCAGGTTTTTTAATATAAAGGATTGTGAATTAGAAAAACTGTACTTTTTTCTTCATTTGGGAAAACTATATATGATAATTTTAAGAAAGCATTGAATATTCGAAATCTCGCTATAAGCCTAAGTTACTGATGAAGATATTCACACAGCGAATGAACAAAGACTAAAGGAAAAAAATAATTAAAAACTTAATGGAAGTGAAAATTGAAGATACAGCGAATTCTTGCCTATTTTAAGGGGCGGCGAACCGTAAACATTTGCGTATTTCAAGGCTGGAGGGGCCCCCACCTCTACCGCGAGTTGTCGGGTGATTATTGTCAAGCGACGTTCATTGTCTACCCGGCCTTGTATCGATGTGCGCACTGTAAGCACGTGTACGCATTTGCGCATCATGCATGTCAATGTTTTTCAAGTTTTTTTGTTGACGTACGACGTGACAAATATAACATTTCCTTGAAATAGTACAATTTGCCAACTAAAAATCAATATACTAGAATCAAAAAACGACTTAAATATTTCGCGGAATATTGAGTATTATAGCGTGACGTCACGATCATGATAGAATACGTGGAAATGTTAGAAAGGTTAGCATAGTTGGCACATCTTGACATGGGAATGCATAGGCCTTTTTGGAGAAAATATTCTAAACGTAAAAGTAATTTATGAAAGTCTGAATAGTAATATTTTTCTAGTGTAGAATGCATTTACGCAATTCTGTTTAATCCTGTTATCTGATACACATTCACAAATTTTTGATATTTTAATTTGTTACACTGAAAGATCGTTAATGGACAAAAGAATGGAACATTACTGAGAAAATACATTCTAAACTTGGCAAAGATTACTATTCGTAAAATCGAATCATGCTAAAATACTCAATTAAAATCAAAGAGGGCTTTCCGATTTGCGGGCCTCTTTTGGATTGTTTAGCCACTGACGCTGGCGAGACCGTACAAAGGCCGTGGTGGAAGGTGATGGACCTGCACAATTTGAAATAGCCCAGCATGAGGGACTAGAAATAGGTGCGTCTTCAAATAGGCAAGAGTTATATAAGAGTTATATCGAATACCTCATTTTTTATTGAACAGGAACTAAAAGGTGCTACGGGTCGAAAACTGCACGTTGGAAGAAGTAGAAACGATCAAACAACCGATACAGAATGGTGGCTCCGTAAATCAATTAATTTACTTTTCACTACTTTATCCAAGATGGTTCAGGTCAAGAGATAAACATATCTACTCTTGAAACTTGTTCTAAGTAAACTATCATCTTTTTTATTCAATATTACACTGAAAGATTCTCACAAGAAAAGTCGATAAAGAACTAGAAAGGTTTCTGCCAGGATATACTCATTTGCAAAGAGCACAGTCACTTCGTCGGAGTCACTGGTTGTTAAGGTAAAAAATCAATATTAAAATAATAAACATTTCTGAAAATATTCTCAAACCAATTTTAGTAACACCTGGAGTTTCAAAAAGGATGCAGGTAAACTTTTGCAGTTTAAAAAAATATAAATACATGCCCCTTGGAAAGTGGAGCCCTGGCAGGAAATCCGCTTGAAATCGATAGAAAAGAATTGGCTACTAATCTCGAATTCGAAAATGCCACTGAAAATAGTATGCATGCTGTTGGCGATCGAAATTATGTAGGTTAGTGAATTAATTAGTTACTACATAAATTCAGCGCAACATTTTTTATAATGCAGTTTATATAAATAGACTAAAAATAATAACAAATAAGCACTATACACCTTTATGCTAAAAAGAAATTCTGCGTATTTTTTATAGCTGAAAAAGAAAAGTTTTGAAAATAAAATTTCGCGCCTCTATATCAGGAATCGTGATGATGCCAGTGTGGAGTGGACCCTCAAGACTAAGAAAAAAATTCCCTAGCATTCCCTGATTATATAAATTATCAAATTCAAGCATTCAAAACTAAACAATGTTTAATTTTAAGTATTTAAAAAATAATCTAATGAGGAACAGTTATAAATTTGAAGTGTGTAAAATTGAAAATTAAACACTCGGAATTGAACAATTTTAAACTCAGAAACGTTCAGTATTGTACAAATTCGAAGTTTTTAAAATTGGACAGTCTCCCGATAAATAAGATTTAACATTGTATAATAGGATTGTTGCAACAAAAATTCATTTGTTTTTCAATTTTAACTTAAAATATTAAAAATAGATAACCATTTTGACTATAAAGAAATTAATTTTTGTGAAGTATCTATTTTTTATTTTATTCTGAAATATGTACACTTTTAAATATGCAAATAGTCATTGCTTGGTAAAAGCGCCGCGCCAACAAATCTGCCATTTGTTTTGACTTTTTTTATTTGCATTCAGAAGTGAGCCATTAAGGCCCTTAATCAACCTTCGTTTTCCTTCTCTGATAGAAGCAATTCAACAACTCAAGTTCATTGTAATATTTAAACTTTCACCAAAGTAAAGAGTAGGTAATTATTGTAAAATACAATTGATGTAAATCATGCAACGATCCTCAAAAAACAGAAGCCATCAAAATTAAAAAATGGTTTATTTTCAGGTCTTTCCACAGAAAAATAATCCAAATTAAACATTTTTAAACCAAGTTTAATTAATATTAAAAGTATTAAAATATTAAAAATGGAGCTATTTCATATTTAGCTTAGGAAAATCAAAAAAGGAGCACTGCAAATTGTTCAACTATTAGAACTTTCAATTTTAAATATTGTACAAAATTGTGGGATTGAAATTGTCTAATTGTGTATTAATTAGTATTAAAAGACTTATTTGTAAACTGTGCAATTTTTAACCTTTTGAATTTGAACCAAACAATGTCGAATTATCCAATCTAAAAATATTCTAATTCAACACTTTCTATACAAAAATTGTTCTACGAAGTTAAAAATGTAAAACAGTTTGAAATACCTTTTTTTCAAACTGTAATTATTACATTTATAGCGTTCTTAATTAATTCTGAAGAATTTCAGTTGGAAATAGTAAAATAACATTTAAATTCATATTGCTTTCAATTTCAAGCGCACCTAATTTAAAATTAATTCGATTTTTCACGTTCTTCTTCTAATTCAAATGATTTTTTCTAATTATTCAATATTTAAAGGGTCCAACTTCAAACTTTTGAAAATTCAGTTGCACGATTTTACAATATTAGTCTTTTTTAAATTAGAAGTGCTTTAAACTCTGAATTTTCCCATTTAAATCGATATCCTTTCAAAGAATTATAAACAAACTCGTTTAATCTCACATTATTTCATATTATATCAAATGAACAGTGTTCACTATTTATTTTAGTACCTGCTCAACCAGTCGCAATGACTTTAACTTCAAATGGCTTTTAATTATAATTATCTTTCAAAGATTTTTAGTAATTTTAAGTCTTTATTTTAATATGGAAATTTCTACTGGAAGTAGTCTAATGCCCAATAAACGAAACCCTGACAGCATGGAGTTACTACGAGGGAAAGCTGGAACTATACTTAGAAAAGTACAACACTTTTGTATCAAAATTCCCATTCAATTTCAAGAAGCTCATTAAGTTTATATTTATAGTGATTTGGCTTCATGGTAACTTTAAAAGGAATTTCTACCTACAACAAGGATTTACAGGAAGACAAAGAAGCCCTTTTTTCTACTTTTGATACGTTAATTGATGGATATGTTGAGAGTTGCTAATGAAGCTCTACGAACATTGCAAGTCAACGAGAATAAATGCAGAGCCTCAATGGCTGATAATATGCTCACGACTGATATTGCATATTATCTTTTGAAGAATTAATAGTGTAAAAAAAAAATTGATTAGCATTTCGAACTCGAAAGTTCATTGCCTCACTACCCGATTCGGGTAGTGTTTCTAGGTGGATAAAGACTACCAGTGTGGGTCCACTACACCCACGACGTGTCAACAACACGCAGTATTCCCCGAACGGTCACCCATCCAAGTACTAACCGCGCCCAACACTGCTTAACTTCAGTGATCTAACGGGAACTGGTGTTTTCAGCGTGGTATCGCCGTTGACAATATGAATTAATAGTGTATCAAAACTTAAAGGAAATCCTGTCTCCCTTACATCAAATGTTGTAAATTTTAGATTCCATTCAGAGATGCTCATCACATACTCGACAAAATTGTTACAGCCGAAAACGAAGGCATACCGATTCAAAAATTATCTTTGGAGAAACTAAAGTCATTTTCGTAAGTTTTGTATAACATTTCGAATCATCAAGATTTGAATTTACTTTCATTTCTTTTCATTTTTGTCCTTCGTTTGCTGATGACGTACACAGAATCTGGAATTTGAAAAACAGTGTTGAACAATATCGAACAATTGAAAAATATATTTGAAGGTTTAACCTTTAACCATGAAGCAAGATGTCTTGATCAATCGTCCATCTAAATAAATTAATCCAACTTTGAAATTAAATATATTTTCAAGTTTAATTCATCGGTCATACGATCATTTATTATAAAAACCTGAAATTATAATTAATTTAAAAGTCAGATTAATTTATATATCAAACAATTGGAGGCACAAGTACATCCGCAGTTCGAGAGCGCAAATTATTGTACTTGAAAATACAAAACCAAACAAAATGTTTCTTATTCCTGTATCGAAACAATAAAAACGGACAAGAGTTCATTGTCAATAGATTTATAAGCTATATTTCTCAAGAAGGCCAATGATATGTAAAAATACATATATATTTATATATATATATTACCTATGTACAATACTCTATTAAATGTCAGGTGCAATAACCAAGATATACACATGCTATACATATAATTACATTTGAAGTTTCAGAATACCACGCAAATATTCCCTTAGGCTTTCTATATCGCGTAGATCAAAAATAATTTTAAGATCTTTCATGATCTGCGTTTCTTTGCAACGATTCTTTATAATTCTTTTTGTTTACACATAGTCAACAATCATCGATGCTTTATACATATCCGATTGGTCTCATATTGTGTTATCTTCACCATTTACATAATCATTTCGCAGTATATACGCAGCTGGATAAAATAGTTGTCGTCGTTAACAAATAACTTCGATCTGTGAATGTTACGATCTTTAAATGTAAAATATTTAACTTCATTTGTTGGCATCTTTATACCGGAGATCAAATCCTGTGACGTTGGATGAAATTCTATTCATTTAAAATTTCTTTAAGTTCAAAAACGAACAAAACCAAAGACTTGATCTGATCATTGGAATTTTAGTCAATCCAATTCAGATTTCGAGATTTGTATAATGACAATGATTAGGAAAAAATACACAGGTACATGGACCATATTTTTCATAGTCTACCTTGCTCTATTATTCACTACAGAATGATTTTAGTTTAAAGAATTTGCACAAAATGAATAATAAACCTTTTTTAAAAACTAAGGAAAAAAGTATTAAAATTATTTTACCAAAAAAAATAATGGATAGTCGTACACCCCGTGTATATACTATATATCAAACATTTTTGCATATCAAAACAAAAATTGCCTTAAATTTTCTAATGCGACATACACATACATTCATATATCACTAATATTTCCAAGTTTTTGAATGTGTGTATGTTTCTTCAACCACAATTGGTTTTCCAATATCAAGATCAACAGATCACTATAGATTAATAATTAAGAAGCAAATAGATTGTACAAGAAAGGGTTATTCTACTGTGAAATATCTCGTGATAAATAATATTTAAAAATATTCTGTATCCGTATCTACTTAACGTATACTATTATGTATGCGATTTGCAAGGCACTCCAGATTTATATTACACCTATATTTTACAAATGACTGGCTACCACCTTAGAGCTTTCAAATTGTTCTCAGCCATAATATGTTGTTCCATTGAATTTGTCGTTCGTTTCTTTTAGTTATTGCGTTTTTTTAAATAGTATAATATCTTCATTGCTCTATGCGTGGACAAGGTTACCTATTTATACACATATAAGATCTTTTCCTTACATCGATATTCACTAATATTCAGCGACCACACATACGAAAATTTGAAAGCAAAATTCATTGAGATTACAATTATCGATTATTGAAAAAAGAAACCAATGTTAAGAAGCGATTAGCACGATAAAAAACTACCGAGTAAATGAAAATCGACAGATTGTTTGGAACAAAGAGCCGATGGTTTTGAGGGTTTCTAACTCGTATTCACAATTATTATTATAAAATGACTAATTATCGCTCGGTGCATAGTAACGTACTAGTGAAACAGTAAAAACGTTCTTTATCCTTTCTCATACTTGTTCTGATTGCCATGCGGTACCAATTGTAACTCAGGCGAAACAATTCGACCACACAATCTTCCCATGTGCAAAGAGCAATGTCACACATGTTACTAGTGTTTTGTTTGCGATCGGTAAACGTCTCTACCAAACGAGGATACCCTCCCATTTGTATATAACTTTCTGTGACGTTCATAAACTTTGGCTTCTCGCTTTAGTAAGAGCAAGTTTCACAAGCCTTCATGGTCGTACATAAATACAATATGTTACATTAACACTTATGTATATGAATGCATGTACATCACTGCCGTTTGTCCAAACAACATTCATGGTCATGTACATTAACAACACATGTACATGGTTATTAGTTAATGAATCTGATACAGTATCTTAGCATCAAACACCAACCTCAGTCACTTTTCTGCTGATAGAGTTCCTTTAACGATTTGAGCTCGTCGATCAAAGTCTGATTTCTGTTCTCCAAAACTGCCACACGATTTTCTAAACACTTTATGTACTCCTTCTTTTTTCTTCTACACTCCCTGGCTGCCTCTCTGTAATTAAACATTAGATTTTTGTTTATTTGTCAATACACGGCCTTACGGGCAGATGTGCATAACACGCAATTGCACCAGCATTATATCTATAATTAATTAAGGCGGCACACCGTCGGATTAAATAGAGAGGTTGACCACTCGACTTTCAAGTATACATCAGATTTCAAGATTTCAAAAAATGTTCTGAAAATTCACATTTTATGTTGGGGCTGAGCCAGTAAATTTAACTGACAAGTGCTTCCACATGTGATTATCTGGTTATGGTTCCCTGTCATGCTAAAAACGTTTTCAGACCAAATTTTGAAATCATTGCCTGAGCCCTTTTTGTAGAAAGTCATTTTTTGTTTTTCAAAAATTATAAATTGTAGTATTTGCATACAAGATGATGGTAAAATGGCTTCGAATTTGCTGTCTCATATTTTATTCCATAAAAATTTGATCAGAAAGAAGTATGTTTCTCAACATTAAACATTTCCGGCTCATTATACAAACAAATATATAGCAATGGAATAAGTGGAAGAAAAATAAGAGTCAACCGAACAACGTCCCCCTCTTTTCCTTATTCGTCCTCCGTCTTCTTTATATTACGGGGAACCAACATGTTTCGAGACCAATTTAGACACCAAACAAAATTTCAATTTAATAATGATACTACGAGTATAAGGTTAACATTAAAAATAATCTTTTTGTTTTCTCAAACAATAACTATTGAACAAAAAATGTGATCAAAACCCCCAAAGGAGGTGTCCATTTTGAATGTAATTAAAAATACAGTAAACTTCCACTTATTTGAATGGTCTCGAAACGTACACGGCCAATTATTTGAACGCTGGAGGGGCCCCATCTCTACCGCGAGTCCTTAGGTTATTTTTATCAAGCGACGTTTATTGGCTGCCCCGGCCTTGTATCGATGCGCCGCCTGTAAGCAACTTTTTCAACTACGCATGTACCGAAAAGCGCGGGTAGATTTGAAATCGACCTAGTAATTCCTAGAACTGCTGGCCCACGTAGTTTCTTAGCATAAGGGGCGAAAGACAGTTGCGACTCTGGCATGAAAAATACCAGCAGCGTAGCGAAAAGGCGCACTGCGCGGGTGATCACTCGAGTATATTGCACAATAGTATGCATTCTAATTGGAAACGGTTCAGACGGCCCCAACTTACGAAGTTGAAAAAGTCGCGGTCCGTTAGCCTGTTTGCATGTTAGTGCTTTTGCTGACGTACGATGTGACAAATTAGAACATTTCCTTTAAATGGTACGTTTTGTTAAATAAAAATCAATGTAATAGAATCAAAAAACGACTCAAATATTTCGCGGAATAGTGAGTTTTCTAGCATGAGGTCGCAGTCGTGCTGGGATAGGTGGAAATGTCTGGAAGCTTAGGACAGTTCTTGACATAGCAGTGCAGACAACTTTTTGGAGAAAATGTTCTAAACGTAAAGGTAAGTTATAAATGTCTGAATAGTCATATTTTTAAAGTGTAGAATGTATCTTCTCAGTCATGTAACATTCTTTTGTCGATTGACGACCTTCCAGTGTCACGAGATACAAGCAGCTGTCCGAAATTTGAGGTTGGAGTGCCCGACCTGATACACTTGAAATTTTTGATATTTTATTTTATTTCATGACACTGAAAGGTCGTCAATCGACAAAAAATGGAACATGGCTGAGAAAATGGATTTTACACTTGAAAAATATTACTATTCGTACATTTATGACTTACTTTACCGTTTAGAATATTTTCTCTAAGAAGCTGTCTGCATTCCCATGACGTCATGCTAAAATACTCAGTTTAAGGCTTGCCGCTCTTCGGTCCTCTTTTTTCAATTTTGCAGCCACTGATGCGAACGTGACCGTGCAGGGACCGTGGTGGGAGGTAACAAGTTTAAATAAGTGCGTGTAAGGGGGGGGGGGGGGAGTAAGTAGGAGGAAATTTAAGTTAGTGGCAGTTAAAATAAGTGGAAGTTTACTGTATTTCAACACTTATATAAGCGAATTTCTCCCCTCTAATGGAAGAATTAAAAAGGTTTTTTTTTCTTCTTTCATTGTGTTTAAAAATGTACTGCGTCATTTTTTTATGGTTCTTAAACCTTTCTGACTTTTTTAAGGGGGAATCTGGTTTAGGACTCTTAAAATCAGCTGTTTTTATTCGTACATTTTGGAAAAACAAAGTATTGATGCAACCTTTTAAAAGTTTTTAGGACATATTTGTACTTTTTTTTACACGTCTTAAGAAAAAAAAAATAATTTAGACTTGAAAATTATGATTTAGGAAGAGTCGTGCGGACATCTCCCGACCGTCTCGCTTTCGGGGGTGGCGAATTCGTGTACACTCTAGCGCGTCCAATTTTCAACTGAAATGCAAAATCTAGAATTCCCTTATTTTTAATGAAATTATGCTGTCGATGAACCTCACATTTAGGACAACAAAATTTTGAATATTTTTTTTTGCATAAATAATAGGAAAATGTTTTGTGAAATTTGATTTTTAAAGTTACACTATTTTCGTAATTTTTAACTCTTTATTTGGTGGGTTCATCGACAGCGTAATTTTATTAAAACTAAGAGAATTCTATATTTTTTATTTCAGATGAAAATTGGAGGCGCGTACACAAATTAACCATTTCCGACAGCGAGGCGGTCGTGAGATGTCCGCACGGGTCATCCTAAATCTACAATTTTTGACTATAAATTAATTTTTTTTTTCTTTTTGAGACGTGTACCTACAAAAATATCCGAAAAGTTTTTAAAGGTATGCCTCAATAATTTATTTTGCAGAAATTCGTAAAAAATACCTGACTTTAAGCGTCCTCAACCAGACTTATAATTATGGACATTGGACCCAGAAGCTAGATAGTGAAGAAAAAGAACTTTCAAATGGTACAAGTTAAGACAAAGTAAGGACATTAAATAATAAAGTTATGTTGGTAGAGGCGACGTAGCCTATTTAAAAGTTTCACAATATTATCTTTTCATTGTTTCAATAAATTTGAAAACGTTACACAATTGCGTTCATTGATTAAACTTTTCTATTTGTCATGTTTGCCTTTTCTATAACCTTCTTTTAATCAATATATGCGCATACAGTCCTAAATAAAACAATCCATCTATTTACACTAAGCAATTAGTAATTTTATAAGTATCGAATTAGTAAAATTGAACTAATTTAGAGTAATTTATTTAAACAAATTTACGAGAATTTTAAAGTACTCGAGGAAATTTAAAAGAAGTCGGAAACAGGTGTATACCTTAATTTAGTAGTGGTTAAGCCCTTTGCTTTCTATTAAAAAAATTTTCTACGACTTGCATTGTAATAGAAACTTCGTTATTGCATCCATCTTTGAAAACTTTTTTTTCATTGACAAAATATCAACAGAACGAATTTTCTTGTCGTTTGGAGTTGATATTATATTTACCAAAATAACGTCACACTATATTATTTCGAAAAAAAAACTATTTCCTTTTTTTTTCAAGTAACATATTGTATTGTGGAAGTTTTTGAAATAGGAATTGAAATTTGGAATAAAGGAAACTAAGTAACGTTATCTTACCTGTTTTTGAGAAGCCTAAGTTCTCTTTTTCTAGCTGCATCTTCTACAACGACACCGTGTCCTGCGTACGCTGAAACATTGCAAGAAACTGTACTTTGCGAATTAACTAACATGCAATTTCTGATTACAAGCAACTTAGTATATTTTATTGATCAAAATTAGTAAAAATTGTATCGCTCTTTTCTCTCTTTTTTGTTTGTTAAAATGATTACTAAGGCACACCTGGAACGAAGAATTGTGTGTCTTGCCCCTGTGCGTACTGTACAATCGCCCCTCCTGCCGACGCCGAATTGCTCATTGTTAGCGTATGCAGGCCTGGAACGCCTTCTCCCTGAGTTGCTATTTGAATAGTGCCCGCAGGGATCACTGTAAAATATTGATACAAAATTAATTTGTACTTGACATCGATTTTTTTGACTGAAGGGATGATTTCGACAGAGAATTAATCAGAACAAGGTTCGAATTAATACAATTTGTTAGATTAGCGAGTGCCCATGAATATTTTTTATAAAAAAATAGTATTAAACCCAGTGTTTAATTCAAAGAAAAACGAGAATGAAGATTGATATCGTAGATTTTCTTTTGATTCATAAAATATACTAAATCGTGTAGTGTGCTTGAATCTACATCTACAACATTAATATACATTTTCAAGGTTGTACACTGTTAGAAATAAAAAAAGTTGGCAATACTGAGAACCAAACCCTACGAAAGAATTAGCAGACAACTACTAGAGATGATAAAACAACTGATAGAGTTCATGCATTTTCAATAATCTGTGATGAATTTTGATTGTATTTGAGTTACTATTTAAGATGTGCTTGAATTTTCATGAAATTTCTAACAGTGTATATCATAAGATTGAATTGTCAGAGTTAAATGATGAATTCGGAATTATGGATGTAAGGTAGACTGAAGCGAGAATGCCATACCAAGCAAATATCCCAGATAGAATGTTTTCTGTGCTTTACAGTACAACCGGAAATAGGCTAAAGGTTCTTAGTTTCCACTTTCAAGCTTTTCCCTGCAATAGAGGGAAGGAGAGGAGCATGCAATGATTTTTTAAGGAGAGGCGGGACAGATACAGAAGAAAAAGTAACCCACCTGTCTGATAATGAAGCGAGTGTGAAGACACTTCACTGTCCACATTAGAGTCACACTCAGAGGAGGATTCTAAGGTGTGTAATCGACCCTCTGCAACACCGAATTAATCGAGCCCCAAGTTCAATAACTTGCAAATCACTGTTTTTTAACTTATACCAATTTTTATAATTTCATTTTTAGGGTTTTATTTGTATGACGTATTGAAATCGTTTGCATTTTATGCGAGATAGAAAATCGAAGGCACAAATATAAGCCAATTTTTATATTTTTGATACATACATTTCTTCCTCTCGGACAGATACACAGCTTCGAATTTCGATTTAGACTGATTGCAAGATTGCATGCAATTAAAAATTATTCCCAGTTAATGCAAACGATTGTACAACTTAAAATTGAAAACTTCTTCCAATTTCTTAAATGTTTAAAAAATGCGCCTATTTTTATTAGATAATAGTGTTTGATTCCTTAGTCTCTTCCATTTCTTTCTACTATCGGCAAGAAAATTCGAGTGCTCTGGCTTTGACGTTAAAAAAGTAAATGAAGAAAAAATGGTAGCTCAATGAATAAAGGATCATTTTAAAGGTCAAAATGTTGTACGTTAATGAGCCTGAAACGAATATGCCAAAAAAAATTGTACAGCTTACAGACCCGAAAATCTTTTAAAAAGTAGGGAAATTTGACAGATTTTAAAGACAGTGAAAGACGAGGACACTCCCATGTAAAAAAGGCGCCCCGCTGGTTTCTTGCACTTGCTTTCCAGTGCAAAAAACTTTCTTCAAATATAGCAATTTACACGAAAAGAAAAAGAAGCACATACTTCTTTCAAATTGTAAATAATTACAAATAGTTATTTATTTAATTTATTTATTTATATATTTATAATTTATTTATTATTTATTTAAATCACTTCATTATCTTCATTAGAACTGAAGATAATACAGTTGTATATTCATGTACAAAAAACGAACAATTTGTTATATTCTGCAAATTTTTAAGCGACAATTTCTTTAGAAATGTTTAAAACACTACCATGAATTTTTTTCAGATTTTTCTTATTATTTTGATACAAAAATATGTTCCAAAGTTAAAACATTTTGACCTTTAAAATGATCCTTCATTGAGCTACCATTTTTTCTTCACTTACTTTTTTAACGTCAAAGCCAGAGGACTCGAATTTTCTCGCCGATAGTAGTGCAGTTTTGTTAACAAAAAACCCTACTTTGTATCCAATTTTGTAAAATACGCTTACTCTTCTACATAGTACTATTTTCGATTTCCAAATGTTCCCTCTTTTAATTGATGTTTCTGGAGAAAGCCATTGAAAATATTTCTATTTCATGACGCCAACTTTTTAGGGGAACATGATTTTGATTTTTACTTTAGCATTAAAATAAATAGTTTAGAAAATACTTCAAAGCATCATCAAAAATAATTTCTTTGAAAGCGCCTTGTTTTTTAATGTTTTAATTTTCTGTTCATGATGATTCCGAGGGTTTAATAACTCGTGATGAAATAATCTATGTACGCCGTTTTTAAAAGTTATGTAGAGAAAATAACATTAGTTCTTGACCGAATTCATTTGAAATCGTACATACAGTACATGCTCAAGTCATAGAATCATTTTCCACTCAAATATGTAGTTTTTCAAAGGAAATAAGACAGATTATGGAAAAATGGTCCAAATCTTTGTTAAAAATGTGACATTTTTAATCTAATATATAGGCATGGGTAAAATATATAGGTATATATAATATATGTAGGTATTTATCGTTTTCTTTCTGTTTCTGATAAAATTTCTAGTCCTTTTTTGAAATCCGTCCGAAAATTTCAAAAAAGTTCAAAATTCACAAAATGGCGGCGGTTTCTCTGAAAATATTCAAAGTCAATTTATTTAAAACCCCTGCCGTTTTTTTGCAATTGATTTTTTTTTCTAGATTCGTCCTAATGTAAAAAATTCCATGATAGTCTACCGTGTCCGTGCCTCGGAGAGAAGAGAGAATTTTCTAAAAAAAATGTCCCATGGCACTTTCTTCTATCTCGCGTTATTTTTTAGATTTTTTCGAAAATAAGCATAAAATCCTTTGCAATTGATTTTTTTTCTCAACAATGCAATTTTATGACATCATAAAAAACAGAGAACACAATTTAACCGTTTAAACAACTTTTACATCAAACTTAAGTCATTATTCTTCCATCAAGACGTTGCTGAAACTGTTGAATTAAGTACTTTTTGGTTTTTCATCACACCATAAATTGTATTGTTCAGAGAGACATTTATTTAGAACTTTTTTAGAGAAACAATTTTGTTCGCTTGACTTTTTTCGAATATGTGTTGTTTTGGAAAAAAATTTATTTTTACTCTCCAAGACGCGAGCACAGGGTAAACTATCATAGATCTCTTTACATTATGACTAATCTAGATAAAAAAAATCCAGAGAAAAAACGGTGGGGTTTTCGAGTAACTGTTTTGAAAATTTCCAACGGATTTCTAAAGAGGACGAGAAATTTCTGTTAGAATCAGAAATAGAAAGATTGATACCTATATTAGATTAAAAACAATCACACTTTTAACAAAAAATTTACCTTTCTTTTAAATTCACTTTTTCAGTTTTTTTAAATCGAATACTCATAACTTTTCATAAACAGATTTCATTAAATCGGTAAGATCTGTGTCGTCTTATTCACTTCGAAAAACCAAATATTACAGGGGTAATGATTCTATGACTGAAGCATGGACTGACTGCCTGATTTTAAAGGAATTCGGTCTCTTAATAAATATTTTATTACAAATAAATTTAAAACAGTGGAATTTCGGTGTATAGAAGATATTCTGATGCCTCGTTTCAAAAGAAATCATCATGGATTTTTCAACACAAATATGTTAAGAAATGTGTCTTGCTTAAAGAAATTATGTTGCTAAACTGCATATCAGCATGTAGTAACATATCGCGCAGTCAGATCATACATAAATAAAATAATTATCAATGTCAGGTGCGGATGATAAGTTCGGTGTAAATTCTGTTTTACCGTGCTTTAGTTTTGCACAAGTAAACATTTTGATCAATTAGACGATTCGAAACAAAAATGTTGGTGAATATTAAAAAAAAAAATTAATTCAATGTGAAATAAATTTATTGATTGTTTTATGAAATTTGATTTTTTTTTGTGTATCAATTCTTAATGCCAGTTATCTTAAAACATTAATAATTCTTAAACATGATAATAAATTTCACTTCTTTTAAAGTAATATTTAAAATCTTCAATTTTTATAAAATATATATTTATAATTACATACTATATACTCTAGTATATTTATTGTCTATTAATTATTACTTTGCACATAGAATTCAGGACAGGGAAGGGACATTATATGATAAATTATTATAGTTATAATAACAGAAAGCTTGGTATGGCATTCTATTCATAGAGACACATAAGCATAAATATTGATAAATTGTAAAGTTTAAATATAGCAAAAATTTCTAAAAGCCTTCAGGGTTCTCAATATATTTCCATTGCAAATTTTTATTTTAGTTGTTTAACAAAAATTAATCTTTGAAAAATAGTTACCGTTTACATGTTAAAGTTTAAAACTTTTTAAATGCTCTAGATATTTCGAAGTAAAAGTTGGAAAAATCTTTGCTAAAGTAAATTACATTTTAACATTGAATCTTCAATTATTGATGTTCCAATTAGTAAAAATTTGAACAGACATTTCAAAGATAATATTGAGACCCTGCAGCAATCGAAATATTTAAAGAATTAAACTAAACTTTAGTATTAAATTTCACATAAACTACCGCAAGCAATAAAGTTTATGCCTGGTTTTCACGTGTCAGAAAAGTTCCTAAAAAGTTAGTAATATAAAGGTAATGTTTCCAAATTTCAAGCTTAGATTACCTTGATATTATCAATTTTTATACACTTTTTCTACTCGCGAAAAAAGGGCGAACACTTAATTACTGGCAGTGACGTAGACAATAAAATATGAACAGAACGCTACTCCTCGCATGAACTGACATGCACTTTAGCATATTTTTTTAGAAAAGGGAAACTATTGTAATTAGTAATAGGAATGCAATTTGTGTCCTGTTTAGATGTTCATAATTTTTTGAATTTTTACCATTAGGATAGTTTCCCTACTTCGAACAGAAAACAGTGTAAATGAAAGAATTTACCTATTTCTCCTCCTCCCAAATCGTTGAGAATTTTTCTGTATGACGGCCGTCTTGTGAGAATATCGCGCCTCTTTTTTGGAGATTCTTCGTCGGAATAGCTTTCGTCATCGCTCCCGGCGTCCACCACCTCAAAAACATGCATAATTAGGGGTCATTTACGAAATACGCGATACTTTTTTTTAGCCATTTTGATTCACTTTATAATTATGATCAATAGATGTCAAAAAGATTACTTCCAAGCCAAGTAAAATACATTGTTATCGAATTTCTAAAAGTATATTCGCAACTTGAACATTGAAAGAAGCCAAACTACGTCACCCCGAGTTGATTGAAATTTATAAATGAAGAAAGAAATTTATACATAAAAGTTACCTCATTAACTAAAGTCTATATCACTTGATAAAGTACTTTTATCCTCCCACAAAAAAGAAATATTATTTTGTCAATGGCCCCTTAAAATTTGCAATATTAAAGGTACGCAAACTGATTTAAATACTTTGTGAAATAATTACCTGGAGAGTTTGTAAACCTCCTGTTGTTTGAATGACTGAGTTGGGTTTTACTAGGATAACGTTTCCTTTGGAAAGGGCAACAGGTTGAATATTTGTCGCTGTCTGAATTACAGACTGTTGGTTGGGCTGTATGACAGACTGTATCTATATTTCAAATTAAGAATAACAATTAATGCAAAATGTTTTATTTAATTATTGACCTGTATGTCGAGGGCTCAGAATAAGACGGTTCTATTTTGGGTTTGGACAAATTTACAGGAACAGGGTGTGTACTCAAATCCTGGAAAAAAATCACAGACTATTCCAGGCTTTTCCAGGTATCTCACGATTTTCCCGATATCATTTTTTAAATATTTTTTTTTTCAGTTTATAGGGATTCATTAATATATTTAATTTGAGCAATTTGATGTGAAATCATCTGAAGAATTTAATTTACATATTGTCAGTCATTTTGAAATAAATATGAATATGAGAATAAATAATGAAGAACGTAGTCCGTGGCATGGTGTGCCCAGCGCCCGAAGAGAGTTTCGGCGTACGTTTTTATGTATTTAAAGAAAACTAAGCGAGATCCCATTTTTATATCTGAAATCACCAAAGCTATAACAGTTCAAAAAAAGGACCAACATTTTCAATTTTAAATATATTCTAAGTTTCTCGAATAGGTAAAACATTATTTTAGAGTTTTCTTTCAACATCTAGGAGAACGGATACTAGAATTTTCATCAAAATTACTAAGAATGGATGAAATTCTTCATATGATTTGGCATGGAATCGCTTATTTACAAATGAGTTTCGATTTTACAAAATCCTACTTTCGATTGTCGCTTTAAATTTTTCCCAAATTAAACTCAATTTTGAAAAATCCCATGTTGCAATCGTGCCCAAATGGGTTCCAGTTTGCATTGAAAATTCGACTTAAATGAATGCACACTACTGCTAAAAACATGAGCAATCATTTCTTGAATTCGTCTCTAAGGGCCATGAATTTTAATAACAATTCAAACAAATTTGTGTATCTTCCTATAAAATTCAGTGCATATTTGGGTCAAACTGATGTTGACACTATATTAAACTCAATTTGAACCACTTCAAATTCCTAACTTTTCAAGTAAAAATATTGCATCGCCAACAAAATAGACGAATTTCCAACCAAACAAAAATTTTCAACAAAACAGAAGAATTGTTAACTAAATAATTGAATTTTCAACTAAAAATATCAATTTTTAACCAAAAAATAAATTGTTAAATAAGAAGATTAATTTTCTACCAAAAAATACGAGTTTTGAACAGAATACATAAATTTTTAACGAAGTAGTTTAATTTTTTACTAAAAAATACAATTTTTCAACCAAATAGTTGAATTTAAACTAAAAGAGATTCAATTTTCAACCAAAAATCAAATAATTAAATTTTCGGTTACAAAAAATTAATTTTTAACCAAACTAATGAATTTTCAAATAAAATGATGAATCTTCAACGGGAATAGTTTAAT
The DNA here is from genome assembly GCA_932178445.1 of Andricus quercusramuli. Classification (NCBI taxonomy): domain Eukaryota; kingdom Metazoa; phylum Arthropoda; class Insecta; order Hymenoptera; family Cynipidae; genus Andricus; species Andricus quercusramuli. The sequence continues at coordinate 618,593 of CAKNXH010000139.1, read as the reverse complement.
TTTTATATAAAAAAGATGAATCTTGATAGTTGAATTTTCAACCAAGAAGATTAATTTTCAATCAAGAAGATGAATGATGGAATATTCAACTGGCATAGTTAAATTTTCGGTTAAAAAAATTAATTACAAACAAAAAAGAAAAGAATTTTCAACAAAATAGTTCAATACAGTAATATAAAGCTACATTTGCAAATGAAGAATCATTGTTATTCAATTTTATATTGCAATTTAAAACAATCTCTTTCGGCTATAAGGCAATTATATTCTCGTATTTATTTTAACAAAGGAAAAACGTGTAACGTATTATGTGCACGACCCCAAAGTATAACACATCTTTCCGATCTGTAAGGATAGTGGAAAGTTTTGTTTTCCCTGCAGTTGTTATTTGCAAAAATAGATTTAAACTCTTAGAACCTTAGAACATTGCCGACTTTAAATATACGCCAATAATGAGTTAGAATATTTCTTTGAGAATGAAAATGATTTATTTTGTTTTAAATTTGATCGATTTTATCATGTTGACGTGTGAATCAACTTGAACATTGCGAGGAATTGCCATGTTCTTATCTTCATGCTTTAGAAGATTTAAATCTAGCAATATTGCGCCAAATGAAATTTTTTATTCCCAAAAAGGTATGAAGTGCAAATTTAAAAAATATTATGGTGCCATTATGTCATTGAAAAAAATTGCGATGGAACCCTCTTATTCTGAGCCCTCGGTGTGCAGAAGGTAAATGATTATAAAATAGGATTTCAAAATGATGTATAGGTGTATTTTTGCTCTTAAGCGAAAAGACAGATAGAAAAATTATTTCTTGAAAAAATGGAAATAACATTAAGTATATAATAAGGGTGTCTACCACATTTTGCCCAAAAAATTCCCGGACAATTGTCGCATTTTTCCCGGTTATAAATTTAAGGTCCCTCTTACGATACAAGCATACATACAACGCACAGTAGGTTGCGACATGCGTAATTTGCTCGATTGCAGTATTAAAATTGATTTAAAAAATATATTTTTAATTTTTTAATCATTCTAATTTTAAGTAAGAAAAAATTGCGCAAGTAGCTCAGAGGGACAATTAAAAATTATGTATAAGGAAATGGGATGCGCTTCTCGCATCCAAAATAAAATCGAAATTCCCGGATTTCTTCAAGGGCCCTGGAAATGGAGTGTAAATCGCAAAAATAAGATTCAGGCCAAACGGTGAAGCCATTTTGTCTGATTTGTTTGTATACATACTCTAAAGAGTATGGAGACTCTCGGTAAAGTTCGTTTTTTCGAGAAAAAAATATATTTTTTATGTAAAAATTAAAAGAAATAAAATTTCGTCGACTCATGCATGCAATATTCACGCCGAGTCAGTGTAACTGTAAAATTTTTGGCAACTTACACCGAAAATAGTACCTTGTACATTCAATGACAATATACAAGCCCTCTGTATAAAAAGGAAGATTATACAAACACGCAAGATATCAATTATCAGTGTCGCCAAATTTCCTCCGAAAATAACAGATTTGTTCGCATTGTACACAATTCAGGGACTGTCTGCAATAACCGGTTATATAAGTCTAGTGTTCAGTTTTGTTTTACCTGAGAGCTTGTACAAAAAAGATTCAAATTTTAATTTTCCAAACATATGTTGAAATATTAAATTTAATAGCGCATCTGCTTTTCCCCATGTAAAAACTTATAGCACTTGTATTTGTTGAGATAAATAGGAAATGCTGCTAACTTTTTCTACCAAATCTTCTTTTAGCTCACTTTTGGACAAATACTGCATTTCGAACGAGGAGTTTATCATTACATTCGGAAATGTTCCATTTGCGCATAATGAAGAAAATGGTATACAAATTAATTATTTATTAACAAAACAAATTTATAATAACACTTTCAACTCGCCAAGCAAAAATAAAACTTTTTTGCCTCTTGCACTTTTTCTGTTGAAAAATCGTATTTTTCAGAATAAAATATTTCTTCTTCTTTAAAAATTAATATTTTGTGTTGAAACTTTCACTGTTTTGTCAAAACTTAATATACTTTCTTCAAAAAAGTGAACAATTTTTAAAAACGTATCCTTTTTGGTTGACAAGTCATCAACTGTTTCGTTGATCATAAATTCATCTCTGTTGCTTAAAAATATTCTACTTTCTTGCAAATTTAACAATTTCATTAAAAAGTCATTTTTATGAGGATTCTTCACTTTACTCGAAAATTCATCTGGTTGGTTGAAAATATAAATTTTTTGTTAAAAAATCATTGTTTTTCTTTGAAAATTTATTTATTTGTTCAACTGAGAAATTGACCCTCCAACTTCAAAATTTATAATTGCAGTTTAAAAATCATCTCAGTATAACCTTCCTTTTTATACATAGAGAGCTTGTATATTGTCATGTAATGTACAAGGTACTACTTTCGGAGTAAGTTGATGAAAATTGTACAGTTACACTGATTCAGCGTGAATATTGCATGCAAGAATTCGGGGGCGAATTGATTATAAGATATTATATTGTTTACAGTTTAATTTTACTTAAAGTCTGCATTTCATGATATTATCCACCCCAAGCACTTAAACCCACCCAATCTTTTGGGAATTCACCCACTCATTTGGATAGGGGCCCCTAGTTTTCGTATACGGTGTGTTCGCCTCTGAATTAAGTTGAGGAAAAATTATTTCTTTTAATTTTTACATGAAGAATAGAATTTTTTCGAAAAAAAAGCGAACTTTACCGAGAGTCTTTATACTTTAGAGTATGTATACAAAAATCAGACAAAATGGCATCACCGTTTGGCCTGAATCTTATTTTTGCGATTTACACTTGATTTCCAGGGCCCTTAAATTCCCGCACAGTAGACACTCTGATATTCCAAAGTGAAAAGAAGGGGCAATAATGTATTATTTGTCAAACAGTGTATAGTACTAATTTTACGAAATGCTCTATTTAAGGTACCAGAACCAGCATTATGCAAAAATCTGGATATGGCTCATAACCGTTAAGAATAGTACATATAAAATTTGTATCTCTTTCTACTCCGAAATTAGCTATAAGCATGAGTATTTCGATCTGAGAATTGTAAATTGGTAAATTAAGAACAATTTAAGCAGACCTTAGATTTAAACTACCAATCAACTAAATTTATTCAGTACTTTTTATAGCATATAAACGTTCCTCATTCTCTCATTTACGGTTCTGTGTAAATTAGCAACCTATGGCGAAAATTTGACTTTTTATTTGCGTAAGCCTTAATGTTCTTTTTATGAAGAAGCTCCTTTGAGCAATAAACACATTTTCTTCATTAAAATAGTTTGTTTAAGAGTAAAAGAAAAAAATGGTCGAATAAGCCCTTGAGTTAATTAAAATTGAATAATTTTCGGAATAGAAAGAGTCAAGAAATAAAAACATTCAGATGCATGCTAAAAAATGAGAATAAAAATTTGAGCATGGATACACAGGAGGTACTCCTGTATACCTGCGTAGTCCCTAAGGATGGGAGTGTCAGTTGCACAATGCTGGTGGAAGCTACCAGGTGATGGGTTTGCTGCCGATGATTTCTAATGAGAGACTGTACCGATGTGGCAATTGTAGGAGCTGCATCGCCACTTTGCGATCCCTGTGACAATTGATCTACAGCTGATCCGTTTTCTTCGACCATGCTTTCCATAGCCGGGAAACGTCTTCGAGGCCTAAAAAGTAAACATCTTTTATAAGAAATCAGCTAAACTGTAAACAAATAATTTGTTTACTAAATGAATTTAACTGTTTCAAAAGTATCAGTAAGGAAATTATTTAACTATTAACGCTTTCAATCTGAAATGCTATGCACTTATTTTTTCCGTTAACCTAAAAGAAGTTGATTTTTCTTTAACCTAAACATGAGGATTCTGGACTCAATTTGTAATTGAATGTATACCCGGTAAGAATCCTTGCATTGAAAATTATTTAAAAACTTTATGAGAATCCTGCGTTCAATGCTGACGTGACAATTAATCAACAATTTAAAATTAAAATTAATTAAATTAAATTTTAAATAACGTTTTTGACCTCGCATTTTGAATACCCTTATCAGTAGAAGTTGCCTCTTGAATTGAATCCCTTTCTGTACCTAGCGGCGACAATATTTTTTTGAATGCTTTTGTATACCCCAAAGCAGCTATGAAATAGAACAATTTTAATCAGTTTTAAATTCGCAAATTTCGCTGTTTTTCTTTACAGTTATTCGAATAACAATTAGGTAAAAATAATTTGAAACACAGCATTGGTCATTTTATGTTGTCAGGATTGATTTCTACACAGACCGTTGTAGTGAAAAATAAATTTTAAATTCATTTTACATAATTTTTTATTTTTGTAATGGACAAAATTTGCATAAAGGGAGTGTTTTCTGGAGAAGTGACGTATTCCTGTGCACAGCAATCATACTATATTTTGCAAATTTCATTATTTTTGAGTGCCTTATAATACGTTGCATGAAAATTGTGTTTTTAGTTTATTTAATGTGACGTTTGCAAGCTCTGATCGGCTTTGAAAGGGATTAGAATCCAATCATTTCCGCTGAATAATCGGGAATTCAAAAACGAAGAACAGAAACGGCTATATACCCTATATATTACTATTGAACAAAAAGGAAAAATATATGCATATACATTTTTGTAAACCTAACAATAGATGATTCGAGATTTTCGCAAATCGAGTAGATGTAAAATATAGCAAAAACTTAACCTCAAAATAGAATTTCTATTTAGAATTAATTCTTTCGTCGCTCGCGATTTAAACAAGATTTTAAAAACTTCTATAAATAAGATCACGGAAAACAACACATGAAACACCTTTTTTTGACAAGACTCAAAGTACATCAAAATCCGTTTTCTGAGGTACACAAACTTTATCACAGGAAAGAGGTTTATAAGTAAAAACAAGTAAAAAAAAAAACACGCAAAAATATTTTAAAATACCACACGTGGCTTCTTACGAAATTAACATTTGAAGCCGAAAAGGACTACACGTGATAAAAATTCCGCAGGCAGGAAATTCCTTCTCGATTTTTGGGAATCTGTAGGTGTAATCATCTCACGAAATTCCAGGAAACCACGAAACGTGCTATGTCTGACTTCGGGACTGACTAGATGAACGTTCAGAGGTAAGGCCGTTTGAAAGTTGCGCCAATCTCGGAGCCGACAATGCTACTACTGCGTCATTTACATAAGCGGGTCTAAAAATAATAAGTGAACAATAAACTCGAGTGGAATGTTCCTAAAGAGTTGCAAGTGGGTAAATATTGACGTAAGGTTTTTGGCGACGTAATGCTGGGTTTCAGGCGCGAGGTCCGCGTGGATCGTCGAGCGGTGACTACTAGACGGAAAAGCGCGGTTTCTCTCAGGTCGTTATGGTTGTGCTTTTCTTGAAAATCCTGCAAACATCATTCCTCAGACGCCATATTTCGCGGGATATCGTGCCACACAAGTGAGTTTTGATCGTCTCTCTAGTCAAGATGTGGACGCTCGCGGATGAGAAAGCATTTCGGATGTAATGCAAGTGCCGTGGTCCACCCCCGGTTGTTATTCTCCAGCTGGGTACTTACCAGTTACGTATTTCTCGTCACCAACTTTTGCTGCACTCGGAGTGGGCACACAAGCAGGTACGTAGCAGCCACGTCAAAACTCAGTGGCTTCGTCACTGGTGGATCTCACGGTCTTTGAGTTGCGCGTCACTAACAAAATGGCGGCCATCCCAACCCTCGAGTCTCGACCCCCTCCACCCCCTTCGCTAGTGTGATGAGCGTGAAGATCAAATCTTTAGAAATTCAACCGGATCTTTTGTGGTGCACTCCTTTTTTGCCGAATTTTACAGTCTTGAGATTGAAGAGTGATAAATTATTGAAATTAACAAGTCGTTGTCACGATATAGTCCGAAATATAATTGTGTATTTTCAGTTTCTCGAATCTCAATGTGTGTGTGGGACTCCCGCTTGCGCATTCTTTTCATGATCGATTCGCGACAACAATTCCATTTCCTTCTAGGGTAGGAACTTGAGACTTTTTAACACCAGTCATCGTGCTAGCTGTCCAAATATTCGCGCTTATCAGACACTTTTTACGGTTTCAAATAAGTTTATATATGTCCCGCTCACTGCGACTACGCGAAGTATCTCAAACAAAATTCGTGCAGAATATTCCTTTAGAGGAAAAATATGAGAATATATTTGAGAATTTATGATAGAATTCAACTTTTCTTATTTTACCACATCTTACTCTAAAAACAAAATACGCATTCCATTTTCTTTGTGCAAATATTGTTTGTTGTCTTCAATACACTTTTAAAAAATACTATGGCATCATCAATCGCGCGCGTGTATAGTTTTTCGATTTAAGGCGAACACCCATTTGTAAATAAAAATTTAGAATGAATATTTATATTTTTAGTATATTTGTTGATTTGTTTTGAAGGTAATGTAAATATAATTTTCCTAATAATATTGAGAAAATTCAAAACGATTTTTGAAGATTTCAGATATGTAAGTTAAATCAAAGTTTCAACAAAAAAGTTAATCTTCAGTCAAAAAACTTGAATTTTTTAATAAAAAAGATTTAAATTTTTATTTTTCTACAAAATAGTTTTACCGAGATTAGTTTTTCTGTAAAAGAGACGAATTTTCAACAAAATAGTTACATTTTCAACTAAAGCACGAATTTTCAACTAAACTTATGAATCTTCAACAAGAACAAAATTAATTTTTAACAAGGTATGTAGCTCAACTGTTGACCAAAAAGTTGAATTTTCAACCAAAAAATATGAATTCTCATCGAAAAATTTAATAATTGATATTTTAATACAAAAAGATTTTAAATTAAAAACAATTGAGTTCATCCAAGAAATACGAATTTTAACGTAATAGTTATATTTTCAGCCGAGAAAGGTGAATTCTTGACAAAAAATGTAAGTGTTGACATTTCAACTAAAAATATTTTAAATCAAAAAGAATAGAGTTCATCTAAAAAACGACTTTCCAATAAAGTTGCTGAATCATCAACCAAAACAAATTAATTAAAAAAATTTTAACCAAACAGTTGCATTTGTTATCAAAAAATATTAAATTTTTACCAAAAGATATGAATTATTTAACATCGTTTCAGCTGATTCGAATTATCCTTAAAATTTTGAAAAGTCTTGCAGATTTTCTTCGACATTTTTAGAAATGTTTTGAAATATTTGTGCATTTTCTTTAAAAATTAGCCCTCCGTTACATACTTCCTTTCCCCACCTTCCGTTTACAGACAGGGTCTTTCAAGAGAGTTAGTTTTTGAACTCTTTCTGACTTTCAAAGTTCTGGTTTACTTCTTAAATTATTCCAGTTTGAAAATTCGTTTGTGCCTCAAAAGCCCCTGTCTGTAGGCGGAGGGTTAATTTTTCAAAATCAAAAATCATTCAAAATTTCAAGAAAAGTTGTTAATTATTTCGAAACGTATACAAATTCCTAAAAAGCTTCAAATTTTTATTCGAAATATTAAAAAAATTTACCTTTTGTTCTAAATTGGTTAAAATCTTTCCAAGATTAAAATTATTTTTATATCCTTTTAAAACTTCTTTTAACCCTACTCGATTTTTTCTAAAATTTTGTAATCTTGCAAAATTGAAATTTCAAGGAAATTATTTGAAATCTACTTTAATTTTCCCTTAAAATTCATTTTTCAAAAGAAAAATCATTTGCAATTTCCCCACAAATCTTAAGAAATTTTGTTTGATTATCTTGAAACCTTTCAAAATTCTCAAGAGCATTGAAACTTACTTGATAACTTTCATAGAAAGCAAGCAGTTGAGCAGCAAAATTTGAAATTCAGTTTTAAAGAATAGATATTTTTTTTCATTCAAGAAAGAAAAAATTGAAATAATTGTAAACATTTTAAAAGAATTTAAATTCAAATTTCAAATCTTTATCACTACAATTTAGTAGAATTCAGTAATTCAAATAAAATTAGCCATGCATTTCTATTTGAAATTTCTAACTCTATTGTGAAATTCATATTTTATTGGAATACAAAATGAAAAATTCTTCTGTATTCTTCTACATTTTCTCAAGAATGTTCTCCGATTCAAAATACTCAAGAATTTTAGTACCACTGGTCCCGACCATCAGATTTGCCGTTTGCGTACTTTTCCGTGCCTGTCGATATCGTGATCGACACAAGGCCTCGTGAATCATTTTGTTTACTTTTCAGATCCGAACTTGATTTCATGAATAAAATTCCATTTTATAAAATAATTTGATACTGATTAATTAATGAATTGAATATTTGAATTACCTTTTCTGAATGAGCACGATATTATAAATTTTCTCGAACCCACGTGATGATTATTATTTATAATTTGTTATTAAAATATCCATTTTTTTAAATTACATATGATCTCAAATTAACGCAGTTATTCAAGATAACTAAAATTTAAATTGAATACGTGATTTTAGTGTAAATATAATTTATATTGATAGCTCAGATTATAATACATACAAGAACGCCGCGTTGGACTTTTGCAGTAAGGAGTAAGGATCATTCTGTTTTTAATGCGCATATTAATAAGACAGGAATTTTTTTTCCAGAAAAAAGCAACATCAAATTTATATTTAAAGTATCTTGATCCCCTCATTACCCTTTTCATATCCTCTACATCCTGTATCGCCGGAGGGGAGCCGCTTACGTCATCGGCTGACGTCAGTTAGCACGTTTACATTCCTATACATAACTTTTGCGTGAGTGTACGCATGCGATTGTATGATACACACTTGCAGAAAGAAATTTCAACTTAGATTTCAATGTCTGAATGTTAAAAAAAGTGTTTTTAATCATTCATTAATACACATTTATAAAACTATACCATAGCATTTTTTTATATTTATAATATTAATTAAATCGTACGACTTACATTTATTTGACTGCTATATAAACTTTAATTAAGCACAAAATGTTGGAAAATGATATTTTAAGTTTTAAGTTTTACTCTTCACTTAATTAAAAATAATCTTTTCACTTTTATTCATTAACATTATTTATTAAAATATCACATTATTCAATATTTTCCAGGAATTCCTTTTTCAATAAAAGCTTTCCTTTGGGCTTATCTGCAAATTGTCCTTTATTGTAAACATATTGACCCCGAACGATCGTAGCGACAACTACTCCAAATAATTTTTTTCCTTCATATGGAGTAAGCTATAGAAAAAAAGTTCAATTTATAAATAAAAATAATACTGGTAGTGAATTTAAATTGAAAAAGTGTAAAAACACAAACCTTGTTTTTGTGATAAATGTGAGCTCTTTCAACCTGCAAGTACATCAATTTGATAATATATTAGCTTTTTCATGAGGAATAGAAATTAAGTTTCTGACAGGAAATTGAAATCGAAGGGAATGAAGAGCGAGCAAATTGAAAAACAAAAATTCATCTTACCACATAAGTATCTTCTGGGTTCCAAACAACGAAATCGGCATCAATTCCTTCTTTGATGGTACCTTTGATTTTATCAAGTCCAACAACTTTAGCTGGGTTAGCTGAAAGTAATCTTGATACTTCCATCAGAGTAAAGTTCCTTTGTCTTGCTCCAGTCCAGAGTAATGACAAATCTTTAAAAATAAAAATAATTCAATTGCATAAACTGTTTTCCAAGTTCTCCTTCAGAACATCGTATTTTTCATATAAAGATTCAAAATAGTTCACATTTACCAAACTGCAAAGAAGCTATTCCTCCCCAAGCAGTCATGAAATTTCCAGGCGTTTTTATGTTTTCGGGACATGGGGAATGATCAGAAACTACCAAATCCAGTAATCCTTCTTTTACTGCGCCCCATAGTTTATCCTAAGAAAACTTATAAAAATTAAAGAAAATACAGAGCCAATAATTGAAAAAACAGAGTACTAAGTAAAGAGGCTATAAATTACATTCATAAATTATTAGCCAAAAGATGAAACATCGTTTTTAGAAGATAAAAGTCGCATGTTATTGACCTATGTTTTAGTCGTCGCTATACTGCGAATTAATCAAAGATATGACTAATTATATAGTTAAAGATATGAAAATTTGTGTGAAAAGATACGATAAATCGTTTTCAAGGATAAGAATAAAAATGAGAATACTAAAAAGTTTGTTGAGTCAAATATAAGTATATAAAAAATTACAAACTTGATTGGATTTTCCACGAATCGGTGGAGTGCATTTGTACTCTGTCGCCCCTTGAGGAATTTCTTCTGCAGTAATATTCAAATAATGATTGCAAGTTTCGACTGTTAGAGGAGCTCCATCTTTTTTTGCTTCTCTAACTAACTCGAGAGAATCGGAAGCTGACAAGTGCACGATATGACATCTGGAACTGGAAAATCAAAAATACTTCGTCATCGAAGCCATTCAATTTTTCTGAATGAAGTTCAAATTAAAAAATAAGGTCCTAAAATTTTTCTTATAAGTTTTTCGCTAGATGAAATGATGTAGACTTTTTCTTGAGAACAAAAATTCTGATTAGTAATTCCAATACTTACTGGAAAGATTTGCAGAGACTAGTTGCTATTTTTACTGCATTATATTCCATTGAAGGCGGCCTTGAATTCAAAAAGGTTGAATACAAACTCGGATCACCTTGAAGTAGACATTATTAAGATAAATTCAAGGTTCCATAATTAAAGAAAAAACGGAAAATATAAATATTATGTCATTCACCTGGTTCAGAAGATTCTTCTTTTGTTTCGTATTCTGCATGGAACTGCAAATTAATAACTTTGTATAAATTCAACTTTCAGATGATTAATTTCATTTTGAGTTAGCTGTTTTAAATATATTCTTACAGCAAGTAGAGATTTCAGGCGTTTCAATTCTCCCAGGGCCAATTTGATATCTCCTTCATGGACATAAGGAAATTCGCCGACTCCACTTGGGCACATGAAACATTTGAATCCGACGACTCCAGCGTTCACCAATCCTTCGAGGTCGTCCTGTAAATTATATAATAATATTTAGAAAATAATACGTAAGAATCGTTGGCAAAAAGTTCAGAATTTTCAATCTTCAAGGTTTTGCAGATTACCCTTCAACAATTAAATTTTCTGATAAATTCCGGAATTAGTACTTATATCAAAGTTATTTTTCATCATACCTCAATCGAAAATTCGACTTTCGATGCCTGTGGAGCGGGTCGAAAATCGAATTTTTTAAGTAATGAAAGTCTACAGAAATCACTTTTGGAAAAATCATGTTTTTTTTAAATGAAATACGGGCATATGTGAGGAACTTTTCAATAAAAAATAAATTATACAGTTCTTATAGGCGCAAAATTGGAAATTTTACAATATTAGTTAAAAGCACTTATTAACGCTCATCTGTAATTAGACACGCGATAACTACTGTCTTCAAATAGATATTAATGATTTTAAAATATTTATTTATGTGAAAAACAATCTATCGGGTCTCATTTTTATTCAAAAAATTTGACTGTAGGTGGGCCAAAATTTGAAAGTGAAAATAAAATTCTAAAAGGAAATTAAGTATTGGGTAATTAATTATGAGACATTTTTTTGCTAATCATTCGTTTTGTAATGTTTCGTTGGTGTGGTTTGGATCAATTTATTTGTAGAAGACTAATCATTATTATTATGGGAATTTACCAAGAATATATGACCGTATTTGCTGTGACGTCACTTCATGTGTGAATTACCCTCTTCACGTTCAATAACATTTTTTTAAATTTTAATATAAAAAAAGGCCGACCATTATGGAAACAATGTATTTACTATTATTTAGTAAATAAGTATTTTTTTCGTAAGTACAGTTACAGAAAGCTAAATGAGAACCACGAAAAGGTTTTTATACAATTTTCCAAATTTTAAATTATATTTCAAAGATTATCATGGTTATAACTGTCGTTTTTAAAGTTCGTGCTTTAATTTAATTTATTAACATTACTTAGATCTCTTTGAGGGACATCAAAGTGGAAGGCTCCACACATATTCCAAATGTCTCAACTTTTTTGAAAATATAAAAATATTAATTATTCAAATAATATTTACCTTATTTCCAGGTACAACGCCTCCCCAGAATCCAACATCGACAGAAGTTTTTCCTGTAGCTATTTTCACTTTCACCTTCAAATTTTCAGCGGTTGTTGTTGGAGGAATTGAATTCCTGTTGAGATAATTTCAATTTAATTGCTCATCACAAAAAAAAAATTGTTTTTAGTGTAAAAATATTTTCATATTTAAAGGACATTAAATGTAGATTTTGGGTCATTGTATTAATATTCGCCTGAATGTAGTTGCAACCTACAAATACGATTTTTAACAATCTTATTATAAATAGTGTCTAACTGAGAAAACTTTCAATTATTTACATACATAATTTCAAATAATTTTCTATTTGCGGCTAACTCTATAAGGAGATAAAGAATTTTTCCTGGATTTTTGTAAAGTTAAAGATAGTTATTTGAAGATTGTTATAAAAATTGATAAAATAAAAAATAAAGTAGATGCTACAAAGTGGGTTTAAAATATATTGTGTAGTGATTTAAAAAAAAATTCTCAACCTGATTGTACGGTTTGAAATTTTTTCAAAAAATGATAGCGAATTAGCGATAATAAGCTTTTGAAAAATATGAATGAACCCTTTTGGGATGTTAATGTAATGTCCGAGATGAATTAAAACTGCAATTTATCTAAGAAAATAAAAATTACAGTGGCATGTCGACAATGGTAGTAATACCACCGGCAGCAGCAGCTTGAGTTGCAGTTTCAAACCCTTCCCAAGTAGTTCGGCCTGGTTCATTAACATGAACATGAGAATCAATCACACCGGGCATCAAGACCAAAGAACCAAAATCGTCAACTGGAGCATTGTAATCCTGAAAGAAATTAATAATTAGTTTATCAATTTTATATAATTGTTGTATTTAAATTTATATTATAAAAATAAATAAATTATTAAAACCTTCAAAATCCTGTGTGCTTCGTCCTCATCCTCGTAGCGGTAAATACGCTCGATTCTTCCAGAACTTGCAATTAAAATAGCGGGCACCACAGCATCAGGGAAAACGACTCTTGAAGATTTAAATATCGCGATTTGTGAAATGTTTGCGAGATTCATCTTTCAATGTTCGAACTAAAAGGTTCAATGTTATCAACAAGAAACGACGCCGAGCAACTGCCGGCGACTGAAGCTTCTTGATTATGACGAGTTTTTCACCGAATTTTATATGAAATGGACGATGTGTTGTGTGATTTTTAACACTATATAGACATTCTTCGTCATATATTGATTCTCACTTGTTCAGAAAGTCGAAATATATTACCAGATGATTTTCGAAGTTATCTTGCTGATAAACACATGGTTATGGCATTTATCCAGATTCCACTAGTATATCATTCATGCTTTCGAAATACAGTCCACGACAAAAGTTAATTCTGGCGGGGTGCTAAGCTGTATAATCTACTACAGATACTTTTGAAAGTATAAGAGTAATTCACCTATTTTTTCGCAAATATGATAATTATGGAAACAGAAATTATACAAAAAAAAAGAGATAATGTATTTTAGTCGCATATTTATTCTGATAATAATTACTGAGATAATAAATTACACAATTTTTTTGTTTCAAAATATTGAATTCTATTTTTATTTTATTTAAAAAAAGAAAGTGAAAAGTAAATCAAACATTGTTGGAATTTACTAAAATTATTTATAGTTTTATAAAGTGTAGGCAGGGAATTTAGCAAGCATTGGTTTTTGTAGATCAACCAAGAAGTAAATTGTCCCAGCTAAACCTGAAAACAAAATTTCAAAAATAACACTACGTGACGTTTTTTGCTTTTTGAATGTTTATGGAAAGCGACTAGGCTCTTTCGAAAGATTTTTCGACGCTAAACGCGAATGCGGTATGTCAGGATTTTGAGAAAAGTGATGTCAGAGTGTCAAAGAAACACGGTTTTGGCCATTTTTGAGAATATACAGCGGTTGAACCGGACGTGCTAAGAACTTTGAAAATATCTCAAAGTAAAGCTTAGACTTTTTATTTTCACGCTCACTCTTTGAAAATGTGTTCACATGTGCCGTTAAAGCACTGTCAGCGCTTCTTCGTAGTGGTGCACACGCTCGATGCCTGACACTTTGACCTTAATTTTCTCAAAATCCGGACGTGATAGCCCATTTTTGAGGCCGGATTCGTGTTCATCGCTGAAAAATCAATCGAAAACGACTTACTTGTCACTTTCCATCCACAAAATTGACGTTACGTAGTGTAATCAGTTGAAGTTGTTATAGAAAAATACTCTTTATCTCTATAGCAAAAGAAAAAAATGAGGCAAAATATCTTCGCTTGCATATAGTTTAAATTTTAAAAGCTTCCTTTTTCTTATAATTTATTATTGTTATATTATAAAAAATGTTTCCTGCTAATGCTAAAAACCTTAAGAAAATTTTTTCAATACTGAACCGAATCCATTTCAAATCAGACAGGTTTAACAGTTGAAGCCGCAGAATCTCTCACCAACCAAAATGACGGTGGTTTTTCTGAAAATATTTAAAGTTTTTTTTTTCCAAAACCCCACACTTTTATTTTTTGCCAATTTTTGTTGAATCGAATGTTTTCATTTCTCTCGCAAATAAAAACAGATACGAAATAATGTCGAAAATAAAAGTTCTCACATATAAACAAAATATATAAAAATAGAGGTAAATAAAGGTATCTCTTGCTCTTTTGTGATATCTTGCATGATTTACGAGAAAAATTAGAAAATTATATTTTTAGAATCAAAAATTCTCCCGAACTCAAAAATGGTTTTAGCCGAAATAGATCTGATCGGATGCTGTTTCTATATTCGAAGAATCTTTTCTAAAATATTTTGAAATATTTATTATTCCACACAAGAGATATTTTTCGGTGAACTTTTTTAGACATGCAAACTTTTATTTTAATTTTTTTCCATAATCTCTCATTGTTTTCGAGAAAAATGAGAAAATTCGATTTCATAAAAAAAATTCTCCTGCATAAAACTTACGTACACATTAAAAA
>CAKNXH010000139.1:466079-603545 GCA_932178445.1 Andricus quercusramuli | reverse complement strand
CACATCCGGACAATTGCTTAGAACATTGTATTAGACATTTTTAAATTGGGGAGGGTTTAATTAAATGAATTTAAAAATTTTGAAAAATGTCACCATTACAAAGCTTCCTCTATGAGGAAGCAAAAGGGCAAAAAATATAAGTGTGCATTTTTTAGAAAATCGACTTGAAATATTTTCAGAAAAATAACAGCCATCATTTTATTATTTTTGAACCATTTTAATATTTTCCGCCGGGTATCAAAAGAAGACGATAAGCGCTATCCAGAATCCGAAAAGAAAATAAGAAAATCTGGATTAGATAAAAAACTGTAGAATTATATAAAGAAAAAATTGGCGTTTTTTTTAAAAGACGTCATTATTCAAACATTCATAACATTGTGGAAAAATTCGTTTTCTAACATTGGAAAAATATATTTCACCTAATTTTCAATAAAAAAAACAACGTTTTTCGTCGCTGATGGATTCCGCGACTTTCGGAGTGTTGATTTGTAGAACCTGCCTAATTTAAAAAGAATTCGGTCACTAAGCGATTTTCAAAATTTCATTATTTAAAATCGTCCAAATGGTTTAAACTGTATAACTTGAACGCTTCTAAACTAATTACAATTATAAATTATTTAATTTTTATTGCTACATTAACTGCTTCCCTTTGCTGAATTGAAATTTACATCTTTATAAAGTTATATTAATCCCAGAGATTTTTTACTATTTCATATGTGATTTAGGAAACAAATATTATACTACAAAAAAATTGAAACAGGATTGATATTTTGATGGGTGGAAAAAATCCTTCGAATTTATCAATTTTGAACTCTGCATATTTAAAATTAAATTAAAAAATGCCGAATTTAAACTACAGAATTAAACAAATTAGAGTAGAAATTGTTTTAAAACGAATGAAATAAACTAATTTTGAGAGGTTCAAGTTAATCTTTTATTTTCCATTGTAATAAAATAAGCTTTTAAATTATTTATGTAAAGTAAGTACTGCTCAAAAGTATGTCTTAACGCAAACATATTTTCAAATATCAACAAGAATAAATTATTTTGCTAAAAATTATTCGTAATTTTTACCTTCGAAGAGAGAAAAAGGTCGATCTGGAGTTCTGTTCTGATGGGATCCATAATCAAAACACCATTCTGCAAACTTCCAAGCTCTGTATAGATGTTTTTCATCCTTCAATAAAAATGGCATTTAATATCAATTCTAGGAAGAAATAGATTAAGTTTTGAGAAAGGCATAATTTGAAACGGGTTAAAATATACCATTTACCATTGGAACTCTTTAAAAATGACAAATTTCAAATATAAAGTTTTAAAAAATGCAAACATTTATTTAAAACGTGTTTAAAAATTAAAGAGTAAAAAATTAAATCTGTGCAAAATTCGTATTTAACAAGAATGTAAGGTTCTTACTTTGGTTTCCTGAAAAAGGTTTAAAAATGAATATGCATTTCCAGAAACTCCGTGGCATATGCCATATCCTTTTTTAAGCAATCCTCGGTTCCAGATCACTTCTCCACATTTTATGGAAGTCTCCAGATAATATTTATTACCAAAAACCTGAAAAAATTATATGCTTTAAAAAATATAATTCCCGTCTTTCGTTAAAATCTCGTGCTTAAAACTCCGAAGAATGTATAGAAATAGATACTATTAAATTTTGTAATTAACTAGAGCTAAACATGTAGGTGATTTCCTGGATATTTATGTTTTTTGTTTTGTTTATTGCAGTCGATTTCAATGTCTAAATTTATATACCTTATAAGCTAGGGAGAATAACATCGTCATAGAAGGAGCTCCATGGCACCAGTGGATTAATTTATCAGATTCATTTCCTACTGAAGAAGGAAAGTTACCAGAAGGAAACCTCATCTCTTGAAGATACTTTAAAGATGGTTCAATTTCATCTTTCAACTCAGATTGAGATAAGTACTGACGCGCCTGTAAATTAAATTGGGTATTTGCGTATCTCGAGGGGTTGATCACTTAACTTTTTGAGTGCCCGCCAAATTTAAAGTAATTTCACAAAGATTTCGCAAAGAGTTCAAAGATTTCAATGATTTCAACAAGATTTTAAACATTTCAAATGATTTCAGAGCCCTAAAAAAATTCCACAAAGATTTCCAGCCTTTAAAAATATTTTAAAATGTTTGAGATGATTTCAAAGATTTCAAAAAATTTCAATGATTACACAAAGATTTCACTAAGGTCTGTACAACAGATTTCAAGAGTTATTAACCCCTGGGAGAATCTTTAATTTTCGTTATCAGATGAAGTAAATAAAAAAATTTAATTTAAAAGCAATCTCTACTTGTAGCAGCAAATAAAGAATCCCTCCTAATCCGTGAGCCCCTCCGAGATATTCCTTATCGTGCCAAGCGTACATTAACGGAGATTTACTCTTTTTTGTCACTGAATAAATTCTCCCTGACTTTAAAATTGACGCAACAACCTGTAGGGAAAAAAACGTTTACAAGAATTAAGAAAGACTGATAATTCGGTCATTCAGAAGGATTTAATCAAGATAAAAATAATTTATTGTACTTGTTTGATGAGATCGTCATCGATAGGAGAAGGAGATATTTGAGAGTTTACAAACAGAAGAGAGAATAAATATCCAGCCCTTCCATAAAGTAATTCGTCAGGCAAGTCGCTCTTGTCTTCCAAAACATTATTTGATAACGATTTCAACCTGTTATTAAAAAGAAGAATTTAGATCTCTTTGAAAAAATGGTTTGTTTACTTAGTTACAGTAAAAAAGCACTAAATCAAACTAACTTCAAAATCATTCCCTCTGATTCTTCTCGATCGATACTGTCATATATGGCAGCCCCTAAAGCTAATGGTCCAGCACTTCCGGTCAAGAATGTGACTTGTCTTTTGGATTTTAAGTTACTCACACAACTCTGAACCATCTCTGCTGCTTTCTGAGATATAACCGTTTTGATATAGATAATCTGTGCAAAAAATGTACAAACAAAAAATTTGTATACCAACAGAAAGATAGGTAGGCTCCTCGAAATATTTTCCGTAATGATAGAACAGGAATGCGATTCCAGTTAATCCGGTGTAAATCGATTGATCGTACTTGTTATACCAATGCATTTTGTTTTTTTCTAATTTTTTCAATAAGGCGATTGTCTTTTCGGCTAATTTTTCTTTGAAGTCTTTGTGAATCTGCAAGCAAATTTTTAGAACTTTTAAACTATTGAAAATTGGAACTCTGGGAATTTAAATTTTGTATTGAGTAAAAGGTTTCTATTTCAAAAAGTTGTAAATAAAAATAGAAAACGGATTACCTCCTTCGTATTGACATCAATCGGTGAACTTTCATCCTCTTGAGAAAAATCTTTGAATGGATTGACATAATGTCGATCCTGCGAAACTGTTGAACTCTCCTCCATTTTGATCAAAAGGCTTAATCCTTTGAAAGATAATCTGCACTCAGCCAGAAAATACATAAGAGTATTTTGAAACAGAACATTTTAAGAGAGAAAAATTCCAATCATAAAAAATCGAAGCGATATAATTTTGAATGAATTAACTGATATATTTTCGAAGTGCAAAATTTCGATTCCCTTCCATGATCCTCGTCATTCCCATATTCACTAAAGTTGGAGACAATCTGTACAACGCTTTAACAACCGCAAAAAATATTTTGTGTGGAAAGAAACCAGTCGTAACATCTTCCTTGCCAATCATTTTAATTGCACTTTCGACATATTTATCAGGAGTGGGAACCATCCATCCAGATTGAGGAGACTCAGCCGAAGGATTATTTATTATACATCCTGGTAGTAAACACTGGACAATAATTCCATATTTATTATACTCGATATTCAAATCCTTACTAAATTTCAACACATAAGCCTTTGTCGCTGCAAAAACAGTCATCAAAGGACTGGGCATGACAGCACTTGAAGAAGCTACATTCACGATTACCCCTTTTCCTCTAGTTACCATTTGTGGAATTACAATTTGGCACATATTAGTAACAACAACAACATTAAACTGAATAATTTTCATGTAGATTTTTTCCTTGTGAGGAAGATCAAGAAAGTATTCTGGATGGGGGTAAAACATTCCGAAGTTATTGACCAGAATTCCAACTTTAAGACCAATAGTTTCTCTTTCTATTAATCTATAAGCATCAATTTCATGGGGAAAATTCAATTCGATGGTCTTTGTTTTAACATTATAAACAGATTCAATAGCGTTCGCGAGGTTTTGTAATTTACTGTTTCCAGAACTTATAAGAACAATATTCAAACCAAGTCTAGCAAGTGCCTCGGCATAAGCTCTTCCGATTCCGTGAGAGCAACCTGTGACTATTCCCCATTTTCCAAGAGAAGGAAGATCAATCTTGGTTTTGGATGAATAATAGGTTTTATAAATATTCGTAATAATCAGTTTAGAGAGTCTGCATGTCCAATATAAAATTACGATGTAACCTATCCTTTCAAAAAAGGTCATAATTTAAAGGTTTTGAGAATCGAGTACATTGCAGTTTTTGGGAAGTCCATTTGAGTGTTGCAAGAATATCCTCAGCTTTCGGGTTTTAGTTTCTTCGTATATTTTTTTATAGAATAGGTCCCTGGCGGACCGAACGAACGGAGCGGATACGCTACAGCGTATCCTTATAGTATCCACATCGTATCCTCTCCGTATCATGTAAGAAAAACTCATTAAAAAAGAAAGATTAACATTTCACTTGTTGAAATTCGGATTCTACGTGAAATTTTGAGTTAAAAGGTCACAGAGTAATCGCAATAGTTTTTCTTGCAACATTAAAAACTTTTAATAAATATAATACTTATCGATGACGTGCGCTGAAGGCGACTTCAAACGCATCGTCATTCAGTAGCAGTTCATAGGCTTTATCCGTCGACGATGCGTTTGAAGTCGCCTTCAGTCCACGTTATCGATAAGTATTATATTTTTTGAAAGTTTTTAATGTTGCAAGAAAAACTATTGCAATTACTCCGTGACCTTTTAACGCAAAATTTCACGTAGAATCCGAATTTCAATAAGTGAAATGTTCACCTTCCTTTCTTAATCAGTTTTTCTTGCATGATACGGAGAGGATACGATGTGGATACTATAAGGATACGCTGTAGCGCAGGCCTGCCCAAGCTGGGGAAAACTGCTCATTCACCACATGTTCGAGTTCCACCACCACGTCCCTCTTCACAGGTCAAGAGGCTTGCGGGGTGGTCGCTCTCGTGAAGTTGAATGACTAGAGGTCAGTGGTGGTGTTAAATTCCCATCTGGCGAATGAGCAGTTTTCCCCAGCTTGGGCAGGCCTGCTGTAGCGTATCCGCTCCGTTCGTTCGGTCCGCCAGGGGTTAGATGACTTTTTAAAAGAATTTAGAAGAATTTTTAAAATAATTGTTTAAAACCACAACTATTAGATGAAAAAATATCGAAATAATGGAAGATCGAAAATGCAAAATTTTAAGAATTTTGTACATATTCAGGCTGTTTTGATTATTCCATATATAACCTTGTTCAGTCGTTATTTTTTAATATTTTGAATCGAGATATAAATCATTTTCGGCCAATGACACAGTATTTCCGAAAAAAGGAAAAAAAACGATAGAAGTCGTAAAACAGTGTGGACCTCTTTGGACAATTAATAATATACAAATATAAAACAAGATTACATTATTTTTCATGCAACATTTTTTTATTATACGTGAAACAGTTAAATTTCAAATATGTAACTGTATGAAATTAGTAATTCTGAAGGTTTTATTACTTTGAACTCTTTTTCATTCTTTTGAATTACTTGGAATGCTTTTAAACTCCTTAAAATCCTTTCGAATTATTTTAACTTCCTTGAAATCTTCTGAATTCCTCCGAATTCCCTGATATAACCTAATTAATCTAAATTCTTCAACATTTCTGAATTCCTTGAATAAGTATGATTCCCTGAAATCGTGAACTTGACTTCCCTGAATTCGGAATATTTAAAGAATTCAGATAAATAGAAGAACGTCCCTGGCGGACCGAACGAACGGAGCGGATACGCTAACAGCGTATCCTTATAGTATCCACATCGTATCCTCTCCGTATCATGCAAGTGAAACTCATTAAAAAAGAAAGATTAACATTTCACTTGTTGAAATTCGGATTCTACGTGAAATTTTGAGTTAAAAGGTCACAAAGTAATCGCAATAGTTTTTCTTGCAACATAAAAAACTTTTAATAAATATAATACTTATCGATGACGTGCGCTGAAGGTGACTTCAAACGCATCGTCATTCAGTAGCAGTTCATAGTCGACGATGCGTTTGAAGTCGCCTTCAGCCCACGTTATCGATAAGCATTATATTTTTTGAAAGTTTTTAATGTTGCAAGAAAAACTATTGCGATTACTCCGTGACCTTTTAACGCAAAATTTCACGTAGACTCCGAATTTCAATAAGTGAAATGTAGCGTATCCGCTCCGTTCGTTCGGTCCTGAAGTACTTCAGGAAATTTGGGGAAATTCCTTAATTATTTGAATATTCTGAATTCAGGGAATTCAAAGAATTCAGGAAATTAAGAAAATTTCAGGAATTTTAGGAATTCAGAGAATTAAAGGAATTTGAGAAATTCAGAATATTTCAGAAATTGAGGGAATTTATAATATTCAAGCATATTTAAGGAATTCAGGATATTCAAAAATGTCAGGGAATTCAGAGAATTTCAATGATTTCAGAGCAATTAGGGAATTCAAGTTATTCAAAGAATAGCAAGAATTCAGAACATTCAAAGAATTCAGGGAATTAACAATATTAAAGGATTTCAGGATATTCAGAGAAATCAAGGAATTCAGAGAAATAAAGGAGTTCAGAGATTTTCAGAAATTTAAAGAATTCAAGGAATTCAGAATATTCCAGGAATGTAAGGGATTCCGAATATTCAAGACATTCAACGCATTAAAAATAATCAAGGATTTCAGGAAATTCAGAATAATAATAATTCAGAATATTCAAGAAATTCAAGGATTTAAGGGAATTTAGAATACATAATAATTTCTTCATAATAAAGAAATTCAACTATTTGAGGGAATTCAGAGAATTTACGGAATTAAGAATATTCCAGGAATTCAGACAATTTACATGATTTCAGTGATTTCAGAGCATTAAGCAAATTTAAGGAATTCATGAAATTTAAGGAGTTGATAAGGAGTTAAGAGAAAGTAAAGATTTCAGAGCATTCAGGGAATTGAAAAAATAAGGAGAATAATGCAAAATATTCAAAGAATTAAGAGAAATAAAGGATTTCAGGATATTCAAGGAATTCAATGGGTTTCAGAGATTTTCGAACATTTAGGTGATTCAAGTAATTCAGAGAATTCAAATATTTGTGAGAATTCAGAACATTCAAAGAATTCAGGAAATTCACAATATTAAAGAATTTCAGAAAATTCAGAGAAACCAATGAGTTCAGGGATTTTCAGAAATTTATAGAATTTAAGGAATTCAGAATATTCAAGGATTTCAGAGAAGTCTAGGAATCCTGAATATTTAAGAAACCCTGGATATTAAAGGAATTCAGAGATTTTAGGGAATTTAGAAATAATGATATATTTTTTTAAGCATTAGAGGAATTTAAGAAACTTCGAGAATTTCCGGAATTCATAATATTCGAGGAATTCATGGAATTTCGAGAATCTCAAAAACTTTAGAGCATTTGGGAAATTCAAGAAATACAGAGAATTTCAGAAATTTTAGAGCATTAATGGAATTCAAGAAATTCATGAATTTGAAGGAATTGAAGGAGTTCAGAGAATGCAAGGAATTCAAGAAATTTCAGAATATTCGAGGAATCCTGGGGATTCAGAGATTTCAAAAAATTTCAGGAATTCAGAATATTCAAGGATTTAAGGAAATTCTGAGTATTTTAGGGATTTCAGAGTATTTTGGGAATACAGAGAATTTCAGAAATTTCAGAGCACTAAAGGAATTTAAGGAATTCATGAAATTGAAGGAATTCAGAGGATACAGGGAATTCAAAGAATTTCAGAATATTCAAGGAATTCTAGGGATTCCAAGAATACAAAGAATTTCAGGAATTCGGAATATTCAAGGATTTCAGAGAAGTCTAGGAATCCTGAATATTTAAGAAACCCTGGATATTAAAGGAATTCAGAAAAATTTTGAGATTTCAGAGCATTTACGTAATTCAACTAATTCATAAAATTAAAAAAGTTTCAGAAAATTTGAACATTAAAAGAATCCAGTAAATTTAGAATAATCAAGGATTTCAGGGATGAAAATGATGAATTTTGACTTTTTTTAAACCTGGCTGAAATTAAAAAAGGTAATTTTAATAGATTTTGACATTTTTACTGATACTAATATCATAATTCAAACAGATTAAAGGCTCTTTCTTTATTCTAAGTATTTTAAGTTTAAAAAAATGAAAAACTTATAACTGATAAAGAAACTTAAAGAAACGTAGTAAGTAAATCTTCAATTTTTTATTTGAAAAAGATTATTTTCCAATTATTAATTTCATTTTGTTGTACACTTTCGAAGACTTAACATTGATCCCATAGAATTTTATTTACATATTATCAGTTGAACATTATTCTATTTCCTTTACACTTCTGTGCTTATATACTTTAAATAATAAAACTAACCAATACAAACCAAAAAAACAAAACAGGAAAAACAGGAATAAAAAAACAAATGCATCTCTGCGAACCAATTTTTATGCTGCGAACACATGTAGATTATAACTACAGGATATATATATTCTAAAGAAATTTTAATACTGCCCGATGGGCGATTCGCCTTCATGGTATGATAAAAAAAAGGTCATTGAACTCATTGAAGTTATCATTTTAGAATAGGAGACGAGTTGACAATCAGTATTTACAAAGATATTTGGCAATATTTTGCGTAATGATTGAATTTTGAAGTTAATCACTCTTTCTTAATGTAATTATAAAAAAAACTTTTAAAAAGGCAGAAGCGACCGAAGCGAAACAAAATACTTTCGTGATTTTTGTATTGCGTTTCTATATACATACTCCCATACGTAATATCTAGATTCACTCGATTTAGGTTACGTCGTTATTCAAAATACCGAAATTGTAACAAAATTTTTTAATTAGGCGTGATTATAAAAAATATTTTATTCGAATCCTTGTGCTTCTTATGTTTTTAATTTTGTTCCAATCTGTCAAAACGTAACGAACAGGAATCAAAAGATTCGGCTAAAAAGTACCGGTACTTTTTGGCTAACGTAAAACGTAACGTGAAGAAAGTTTCGGACAGGTTTCTGAAAAAAGGTAATTGATGTCATCACTTTTCAACGAATAGGCCACAAATAGGAAATCAGAGATGATATATATGAGAGATGTTTCGACAATATTTCGGTTAATGATTTAATTTTTGCAATAATTAATCTCTTCTAAATGCAGATACTTACATATAAACACTTATATATTTATATATACTTATATAAATTTACATTTTATTATTCAATATTTATTATTTATTTATTAATTATATATTTAATATATACTACATTCATTATATGCATTATTTTTTTTAACATATTATGTTTAACACTGCCCGATATCGATCATGTTTAATACTGCCCGTTTTTTGTTTAACATTGCTCTTTTGGTTAACACTGCTCCTTGAATGCACCCTGCATTATTAGTAATAAAAAACAAAAAAGTTTGCGACGACGCTTTTAGCCTGTAGTGAATTTAATTGCGACGTGGATCCTTTGCAAAATGTAAATGCTTGCATTTTTTCTATAAACACATTATTAGACTCACCTTTCAGAATTAACCCTCGAAATTTATCATCAATTGATAATTTCTCGATTTTTAACCAAATTGTTGAATTATTGCAGTGTTATAGAGAGAAATCTCTATATCAAACATATAGATATTGTTTATGTGTGACCGGACAACGCTGGTTTTTAATCCCCTCTCTTTGAAGTACCTCTGTGACAGTTTAGGTTAGGTATGGTAATGTACGGGAGGTTATGTTTTCAAACCATGAAAGAATAAATCTTATTTTTAGATGATTCGGATACATTATTCTCGATCGAAGACAAATTCGCAACGCTAGATTAAATTCATACCTCACTTATTAATTAATTTTAGAGTGAAATTTTGTTTTATAGGCCACTTTCTCACTCAAAATAAACTCAAGTTTACTCTGCCCTGCCAGCCAGCTGATTCACGATATGACAGATGACAGTTAAAACTAAACAAAGCAACTGACTCATTATTATTCACTTCTATTTACCTTACGTGTGAGAAAAAAATAAATAAGTGTGCAGGTGACACAGTTTAACTCTCCGATTAAAATCCACTTTCTACTATCCTCCGAATTTGAAAAAGAGAGGTTAGGAATATGATAATTTGACATGTAATAATTGGAGCCTCTGTCAAAAAATGGATCATACTTTGGAGGATGCATTGGAAGCAGCCCGTCTGGCTGTGGAATATGATAGCAAAGAACAATACAAACAGGCAGTATATTATTATGAAGTTGCAGTGAAGCTGCTTCGAGGAAATCAAGTTCCAAATCTGGCTGAAAAAGCTTCCGAGTACCAGGAGAGAATAAACAAATTGCAAAAACTCAGTAAGTTATTTTGTAATTATTTATAACATTGATCCACTTTTGAGCTTATTTCTCCTTGAGTTCATTTTATGAATTAATTTTTATAGTTTCTGATGAAGAAAATAAAGGGTCGTCGAATAAACCGAATGAAAGTGAGTTGCAGAGATGTAAGTTTCTTTTAAATCAGGCACTTGATGCCGATGAAACTGGGTGCAAGGATATTGCTGTTAAACTTTACACCGATGCGGCAGAACTTGGACTTAGAACAGTACGTATGCGAATTATTTTTCAGGGTACTTTTTTGGAACAACAAGAATTCTCAATAATGTGAAATAAATGTTATGTATTTAATCGCAATGTGGTAAACATGTGAAGTATATTTTTACAAGTTTTTAACTTGTAATATTGAAAGTGTACAATTGTACATGTACCTCATGTGGAAGGAAGCATCCTTGGTCATGTGCGCAATTTAACATTTTCAGAAAACAACCGATGCAGAAATAAAAGCCAAATTAACTAATCTTGTTCGTTTGGCTATTGATAGAGCCGAGGCCATAAAAGGTGTAAAAAGAATAAACCTAGAAACAACTATACCGAATTTACCATCCGTTCCCGAAACTGCTTTGCCGGATGAAGTAAATACCGTAAATACACCCGTAAATACAACAACGGTTTCAACTCCTGGTAAATTAGCATTCTTATATTCTGCCTTATTGATAAATATTAGCAGACATTGACTAACAGGGTGTCTACCTTATCTGGAAAATAAGGTCGAGCATTTTGTTCACGGGGAAGAAACTGAGTAATGACCTGGAATTTGATTCAGTGATCGGGATTTTGCATTCGATTGTACTACAGTGAATACTTATGGAAGGTGTTTTCATAATTTATTACTCTTAGTTTGTTCAATCCCGGAACCAAAAATAAAAAGGTCGTTATTGTCGATAATTACGATAATATAACTGATCCTGTTTGCAATTTTTTTAAATATTTTGAAATTCAACTAAAAACATCAGCGATGCAAAAAATCTGCCAAGTACAACTATATGAATTTACGAAACCAGAGTTGGGCAAGTAATTTGTAAAAAAAAATTATAATAAAGTATATAAAGACACTGTTTTAATAAAAAATATAACAGAAATTGTTTAATAAATTTTAAGAAGTTACATGAGACATTATATGAACAACTTGGCGGGATTTATATTACATCATCAATCTCGCATGCAATGCAACTTTTTATTTAAATCATTTCGCTTAACACTCAATTCCGCCAAGTTTTTTAATGTCTAATATGGCTTCTTAAAATTTATGAACATTTTTGTTAGGGAACTTTATAAAAAAGTTGTTTTTATATATTTCATTATAAATATTTTTTCCCAAATTACTTTGCAGATTTTTTGCGTTGCAGAGGTTTTTGATGGAATTTCATGTTCTTTTTTGTAATTGAAAACAAATTAGATAGGTAAGATCAATTAAATCAAATAACTAATTTACAAGATATGAAAAATTAACTGTTCTAATAATTTTTAATAAAAATTAATTAAATTGATTTATTCTATTATTAAATTATATGGTGCCATATTATTCAATTAAGATTTCGATTGGATTTTGCAATGTTATTTCAAACGTTAAATACGTAAAATTTTGAAAACTATTCGAGATACCGAAAATTCCTGCAAATTTATCGAGAATTTGTTGCTACTGACTACCATTCATAATTTAATACGAATCGTTCGGATAGATTAGGTTGCCGAGGTGAGCACAGGTGAAAAATTTAATTTCTTTACAATCATTCGAAAATAATGCAATTCTTATTGTCCAAAATGTGTTGTTTTTGTGGTTTTTTAAATTTTTATCCCACAGTTTTTAAGGTATTAACATGAAATTACGTCTAAGCTTATTTTTAAATGGTCTTTCAGACAGCTGCCACGTTTAATTAAAATCGGTTGAGAATTGCGCCGACAATCCACAAAACGTCCAAAATTGGTAGCTTTTATTTGCAGTAAATATATATTTTTTAATCATAAAGAGATTTACGTTTTAAATTAAAAATATAAAAACTTTTGTTATGATTTGGAACACGGAACTTTTAAAGTGATATCTGTAATTCTAAATTTAAAAAGAGAATTTTCTAAAATAATTATTATAGTTCTTACATGGAAAAGGATATTTTTACTTGGAACGGGGAATTTCCGAAAAGAACTATAATTTTGACATGCAGCAGAGAATTTTCAAAAATAATTAAAATTGTGAGTTAGGACACGGAGATTTCAAAAAGAAGTATTATTACCAGACCAGAAAAATTACAAATTTACCGGGAGAAAAACGGTAATTTAAAATCAGACCTCTGGTAGACACTCGGACTATATATATATATATATATATACATATATATATATATATATATATATACTAGTTAAACAACCACCGCAGGGTCCCACTAAGAGCAACTGTCATCTAAAAAATGTCAATAGCCCCCAGTAGAACCGCGGTAAATCACACCTATGACCATGTATATATCACGGTCGTTATACGCGGCCATAAACAGTTATTTACCGCGGTTCTACTGGGAGCCGGTATCATTTTTAGATGGCAGTTGCTCTCAGTGATACCTTCCCAGATAACAAAATGCTTGCAAAATGATGGCGTAATCGCACGCATATATGCGGATCGATCCGCACATATGCGTGCGAATACGCACGCATATGTGTCATCAATTGAGGTTCATATCGCACGCATGTTATGATTATCATGACGTGCGTGCGATATCGCATGCACATTGTGATTTTTCATTAGAAATAATAAAATCATGAATAATAATAAATAATAATAAGAGAATAATAAAATATTCATATAAATATAAAATTATTTATATTTATATAAATATTTTATTATTAAGTAAGAATAACAAAAAGTGATTGCATTTTCGAAAAGTTGGTCGATCATTCTTTAAACAAGATTTTTCAATGAATACAGTATTTATAAACAAATTTTTTTGTAAAATATGTTTTGGAAAGTTTGAACCAAGACAAGTCGACTTTTTTCCGCTTAGACTATTTTTTTGTAGAATTTATCGTTCTCAAATTATTATAGTGCTATGAACAATTATATTTGCATTAAAATTGACATATTTCCAAAGAGATATCTCAGCACTTATCTGACTTAAAATATTCGATAAAAGGCAAATTGATTTTCAAGACACGTACTGAAAAAGAAAAAAAAATTCCGATCGAAATAAAACTTTTGTTCATGAACAAGTTTAAACCCCGGTATTTTTAACAACAATATATAAATATTGCACGAATAGTTGTTAAAAACCTTTTTCTTAAATTTGTAGATTAACAAGTTTTATTTCGATCGAATTTTTTTTTCTTTCTGGGTATGTGTTTTGAAAATCAATTTGCCTTTTCTCAATTTTTTTACTGATATATCTATCTGCAAATATGTAAGTTTTAGTACAAACAGAATTATTTATAACGCTAAAACTTGAGAATGGTTAATTGTACAAAATAAGTGTAAACGGAAAAAAGTCTTGCCTTGGTACAAGCTTTTCAAAACGTATTTGTAAGTTTTTTCTTCTTAATAAATGCTGTATTTGTTTTAAAAAACTTATTCAAACAATGAACGACCAACAAACATAGAATGCTAATTAAAAGGCGAACTCCTTTCTTGTAATGCAGCTTAGATTGTCAACATGTCAGCTGGTGTTGTGCACGGGTGGGGGAAACGTTCAACTTCGTTGGTCAAACAGCCTCCGATCTGCCACCATTTGACTATATCCTTATCACAAATGATAATAATTCTAATAATATACAAATCTTCTTTATACTTATGTATGTATTACATAATATAATATTATGATATAATAATTACTCATTATTACATAATAATAGAAGTTCAGATTCCATTTAATTAATACTTTTGAGCTTTCATGAGCCCATATGAAAGTTCTCAAAAAGGGTCTTGTAGCCTATTAATAGGTTCATTAAGTATTATTAAAATATTGAAAAAACTATTTTCTGAATTGAAACAAAATTTTTTAAAGAAACAGTTATTTGTGAAACAAGTGCGTATTACACGCTATTTTTTGCAACGCCCGTCCGAAAAACTTATTAGGAGGTGGTAACGACAAATACTAATTTTATATTGCATAGAGTGGAGCAAAGACATTTTTTTGGAAAAAAAATAAAAAAAAATTTGTTGACAAAAAATTTTCTTTTAAATTTTTTTGAAGAAAAATGTTCTGAAAAAAAATTTTGTGCAAACAAATGTTTGAAACAAAATTTTGTGGAAATAAATTTTTGAAAAAAAAATCTTGTGAAAAAAATGTTTGAAAAAAAATGTTGTGAACAAAATTTTTTGAAACACAAATTTTGAAAAAAAATGTGAAAAAAAATTTGTGAAAAAAAAATTTGTTGGAAAAAAAATTATTAAAAAAAAATGTTGGCGTTTCTACTCTTTTGCCAGGGGGGGGGGGGGCTACGAAACCCTGAACAGTCAATAATATATACTATTAATATTGTTTTCTGTATGATGCCTTCACACGTGCATTGTATTTTGCACGCATTTCGTGAAGGCATATATGATAGCGAAATGCGTGTCATAACGCTCGCAGCTACGTGACTATCATCCCGTGATGGCGGAATGAACCCTCTCACGCACGCACAGCATGATAATCACACAATGCGGGTGATGTGAGACGCACGATTGTTATCTGGGTTGCGGTGGTTGTTTAACCCTTTTTTAATTATATATATATAATATTTAATATAAATATATTCTATATATGCGTATAAATAAATTTAAAATTAATATTTCAGTGAGACATTCGGCGAGGCCTCCTTTACATCGAGGAAGCAGTGCCCACCTCAAAGTCGTGGGTGGAAATAACAATAGCTATACGGAGGAAGAAAAAAGAGTATTACTCCATACTTCACACATCAATGACCACGACTTTGTGCCTTTCATGAGTATCGATTTAGCAGAAAGATTTCAGTATGCGATTCCATTCACGGATAAGGATGGATTATTAGAATTGTCACCAAAGCAAAAACCTGATTTCGCTCGATGGTGTCGACCCGAAGAACTGTTTCCTGAACCAAAAATGGTCATGGGACAGCATGTTGACTACTACAGTATAAAACAAACGGTTGTTAATTTACTATTAATCTGAGTCCAATTTCTAGTGGTAATAAATTTCATTAATCAATGTATTAAATCATAAATTATTTTCAGGTCGTTTCCGACTGTTCGTTCGTCGCTTCACTAGCAGTAAGTGCTCAATACGAGAAGAAATTTGGACGCAGGCTTGTAACCTCTATTATTTACCCAAGAAATAGGAATAAAGAACCGATATACAATCCCTTCGGTAAGTAAACTAAAAACTAAAATCATAGAAACTGTATTTTCTTCGGTCTAATTGATTTTAAATATCAGGAAAATATATGATAAAGTTGCATATCAATGGCATTCCGAGGAAAGTTATAATTGACGATCTTTTGCCAGTAAGCAAGCAAAATCAACTTCTTTGTTCCTATTCAAATAAACGAGGAGAACTTTGGATTTCTTTGCTCGAGAAAGCCTACATGAAAGTTATGGGCGGTTATGATTTTCCTGGATCGAATAGTGTAAGCAGTTTTTTAAAGAAAATAAGATAAATTTATTTATTAATATTAAACTGATCTGTTTTTATTTTCTAAAGAATATTGATTTGCACGCTTTGACCGGCTGGATTCCGGAAAGATGGGCAATCAGACTGAACGAACCAGATTTTAACAAGGATCATTTATTTGATACGCTATTTTTAAAATTGCATAAGGGCGATATTCTAGTCACTGTAGCCACCGGAGAATTATCGGATTCAGATGCTGATCGAACTGGTCTCGTTCCTACTCATGCCTATGCGGTACTCGATGTCCGGAAAATAAACGTAAGTTAACCATCCTTGAAATCTGGTTTACACAAGGCCGGTTCGTTTTACAACTTTATTTTCTGTTCGAATTGTAATAGTCTGCAAAAGCTACCCACCGATACCACCTTTTCACCTGTTTTTTTTTGTCTGATCGAACAATATTTTATGTTCGTTTTTTGTATTTTAAATGATTAATATTGAAAAAAAATCATATTGGTTCATTAATGATGGTCAATTTTGTGTGTACAGTTTTCAGTAGTGGACAGTGATACAAAATTTGTTAAATTTAAAATTTCTTGAAAATGTTCCAAAAACATGTTTCTTCTTTTGAGTCAGTTAAATTGCAAACTCTTCTGTTAAAAGTTAAATATGTGGAACCTGAAATCTCTTCAGCCTAAATCGAAGTAACGTGCTATTGTTTTGCTTTACAGGAAAAAATGTGTATTGAGATTTTGCATTTTTTCGCTAATTTGGAATGCTTTAAACACGATTCAAGCTGAAGATATTTCAGGTTCATAATATTTATCTTTTACCAAAAATGGGTGCATTCCATAGAAAAAATACAAAAAAAAAAACGAAACGAACAGAAGATATTGTCCGACCGGAAAAATTTAATAGATGGAAAGGTATTATGAGTGGGCAATTTTTACGGGGTATTAAAATTCAATCTGAAAAAAGTTGGTAAACGAACCTGTCCAGAGTATACCTCCCATTAAATCTCGTAGAATACATATAAACTTTTGAAATCCCTTGAAACTACTTGAAATCCTATACAGTACTTGAAAACTTTTTAAATTGTTGCAATCTTTTGAAAATACGTAAAAATGGTGTAATATTTTGTAACCATTTGACACCTCCGAAACATTTTTGAAGTGCATTGAATCCCTTGAAATCCTATATAAAATTCTTAAAAACTTTTAAAATTGGTGAAATTTTCTGAAAACACGTACATAATATCTTTTCATGAAATCTTCAAAATCACGTGAAATCCTTTAAAAAGATTTTAAAATCCATCAAAATCAATTGATATTTCTTAGAATATATTCTTAACACCCCTGTGATGCTTTGCAAAAACAGTTTAAATCTCAGGAAATCCTTTGAAATCTGGTAAATCTCATAAAAAATGGTTGTAGTCCTTTAAAATCCGTAAAAAAATTGAAATACTTTGAGTGTCATTATAATCCTTTGAAATCATATAAAATTCATTGAAAAATTGTCTCTTGACACTAATTTTGGAAATCTCTTGAAATCTTTTGATATCGTATGCAATCTGTTATAATCGTTATAATCCCTTGACAATTTTTTTTTAAATCTGTGAAAATCATTCAAAATCCTTTGAAAATCCTTCGAAATCGCTTGAAATGCCGTAAATCCCGTGAAATCCTTTGTATTCCGTTAAAATTCTTTGGAGCCTCTTGAATTCTAAAAATTTAGAGACATCAAATTTAGATTCTTTTAAAATCCCTTGATGCTTTTAAAAATCTCTTGATATCCCGTGAAATTTGTTGAAATACATTAAAATTCCTCAAAATTTGTGGGAATCCGTCGGAATCTCTTAAAATTCCTAAAAATTTGTGGGAATCCGTCGGAATCTCTTAAAATTCCTAAAAACCTTTGAAACCCTTCAAAATTTGTGAAAATCCTTCGAAATGTCTTGAAATTCATTCAAATCTCTCTGAAATCTTACAAAATTCTTTGAAATCCTTCGAAATCTTTTTAAATCATTAAAAAAAATGTAATTGCTAGAAAGCTCCTCAAAATCTGAAAATCATTGAAATCCTACGATATTTTTTAAATGGCTTGAAATCTTTGCAAATGTTTGAAATTCCTCAAAAGATTCGAAAATCTCGTTAAATTATTTAAAAATTGTGTACTGTGTAGTCCTTTGAAATATTTTAAAATCCTTTTACAACCCTAGAAATCTGTCAAATATTTTAAATCCCTTGGAATCTTTTATATCTTGAAATTAGTATAAGTTATATGCATCCAAATGATATCAGCGCCCTTTGAAAATTTGTGTTTTTATTTTACAGGGAGAACGACTTCTGCAATTGAAAAATCCCTGGTCACATTTGAGGTGGCGTGGAAATTATTCAGAGCTCGATAGGAAGCATTGGACTCGTGAATTACAAGAGGCCTTAAATTACGACCCTGATTCTGCATCACAGTTCGACAATGGAATTTTCTGGATTGACTACGACAGCATATGTCGCTTCTTTGACGTTTTTTATTTTAACTGGAACCCTGGACTCTTTAGTTACACCTACGGAATTCATCAGTAAGACTCGAGGGTTTAATTACTCCTGAAATCTGGTGTACACTCTCTCTGTAGTCTTATGCAATCTCATACAATCGCGTGCAATCCTTTGCAATCTTTTACAATGCCTTTTAATCTTCTCGACGAAAAAATATTATAGGAGATTTAGTATAGGTCTGTAATGATTGTCCTACAGTGGATTTTTTAAAATCATTTTTTCGCGATTCTTGAAAATCATTATCGGAAAATTAGTATAGAAATTAAGAATAATAAAATATTGCAAGAGTTGATGGAAACTTTCGAGACTTCCAATGATTTGAAGGCTTTTCAAAAGATTTTATGGGCTTTTCCAAATATTTTAATTGATTTGAAAAGATTTGAAAATATTTCCTACAGAATTTTAAGAGATATACACCAAGGGATCTTCAAAGAGTTTTGTAGAATTTTCAAATATTTCAAGGGATTTTTAGTGAACTTTGGAAAATAAATTAAATTAAATTTCAAGGGATTTCTAGCGATTCCAAAGATTTATATGGATTTAAACCTTCTTTATAAAGAGAACTTTAATGAATAAGTTTAATTTAATGTAACTTCAATTCAATGGCTTTCAAATGATTTATACTTTTTTAACTAGATTTTTACGATCTCCAAAGAGTTCAAGGAATTTAAAGGAATTTTAAAGGAATGTTAAGAGATATGTACAAAATTTGAAGGGATTTCAAAGAATGTTGCAGGATTTCTAGAAATTTTCGGAAAATACATTAAATCTCATTGAATTTCAAGGGATTCTTAACGATTCCATAGATTCCAACGAATTTTACCAGATTTAAAGGATTTTATTAAGTCTCCAAGGATTTGAAGGGATTTCAAAGATTGCTAGGGATTTTCAAGTTTCTTCTAGGCAACTTTAATGACTAAGTTTAATTCAATTTATATGCAAGGGAATTCAAATTTTTGATACTTTACGGAGTAAATTCAATTTTATTTTAAGGGATTTCTACGGATTTCAATAATTCAAGGAGAGAAGATTAGGATTTGTAGATCCTCTAATTGTTTCGAAGATTCTGGGGGATTTCAGAACTTTCAATGGATTTCAACGGATTTCAATTATATTTCAAGAGATTTTAAAGATATCTAGGGAATTTACAGATTGATGCTGTGCAAAGTTTATTTGTGCCGAATCTCTATTTTTGTGTAGTTCCATATGAGATTATGGGTGGTCTAAAATATGCAAATCGTTCTTTTGTGGTTTCTCTACTTTTTACATTAATTCCTTCAATATTGTTGTATTATTTATTCCACTGCTGATTATCCTATAATTTTTTTCCATGTAATGATTTTCTAAAATGAATTGCCTATAATCCATGGAATCTTTTGCAATCCCATGCAATCTAGTGTACACCAAAAATCCGAGTAATTAAGGGGCTAGTCTAGTTTCTCGGGCGGAAAATGGAGGTGATTTTTCGGGACTCATAAAAAAAAACCATGCGGTCAAATATTTTACAATTTTGAGGATATATTCAGATACTTTTGACAAGTTAATACACAAAATTTCATGAACAAATATCGACTATAAGCCGAGTTATATACTCCGATGTCGAGTCATCCAAAAATGAAGTTGTAAATCGGCTGCAGTTGTAGAGGTCTTCAGAATGCCAGTGTCTCAACAAATTTTTTTTCACGTTAAACTAGATGACTTTCCCCATACCATGAACTAGGATCTTTTAAAAATATGGAAAATTAAAAAAATGGCAGCGTTTTGAACAAAAAATTCAAATTTTCACCAAAAAAACGCTCGTTTTTTGCTCGGCAAATTTATATATTTTGAAATATCGAAAAGATCCTACTTTATGGTGTGTAAAAACATGTTACGAATATTCGTGCAAAATTTCAAATCGATTCGTTAATTTTTCTTTAAGCTAGAGTTGCAGCCGTTTTTGAAAATGCAGTTTCGAGAAAAACGTTTTTAAAGTTTTGACAACTGATTTTTGGTTGTAAAATTTAATTTTTCATACTCTCATAGCTCTGGGAACTTTTCTCCGAATAGTATACTATCGAATTAGGCAAAAAAAAAGTCGATTTTTTGAAAGTGAGAAACTAGACTAGCCCCTTAACTCATCGGCAAGACTCTATATTTCAATTGAGAAATAAAAAATTAGTTCTGACAGTTTCTCAGCTTTAGAATTGTAAATATTACTTTTGCTTGCAGAATGTGGAAAGCGGGAATGGGACCAGTTAGAGATGCGTTTAACATTGGAGATAATCCACAGTTTTCTCTTGAAGTACAGCCTAATACTTCGGGTGCAATCTGGATTCTTCTTACAAGGCATATCACTGATATTGCTGATTTTCGACAAAATCAGGAATACATTACGGTGCTAGTTTATCGAAACGCTGGAAAGAGAGTTTATTATCCAAGTAAGAACCATTTAATAATATTTTTGGAAACCATTTTACCCTCAATTATATTTGGTTTTTAACGTTCTTTCTTCTTTTATTACATAGATGAGCCTCCTCCTTATATTGATGGTGTTCGAATCAACAGCCCACACTACCTTTGTAAAATCAAATTAGGAGCGAACAGCGACAGTAATTATACTTTGGTGATTTCTCAGTACGAAAAAATGAATACTATATATTACACGCTTCGTGCGTATGGAACATGCCCTTTCAAGCTGCGGAAAATAGCTGAGCCTTACAAATACGAAAAAGAGGTATTTTTCTTCTTATTCAGAAGAATGATTTGCTGCTTTAAATTTGATTTAATTTGTAAAAATACTATTTTTGTCTGATTGCAGATGACCGATGGACAGTGGAAAGGAATCACTGCAGGAGGTTGTGGAAATCATCCTGCTACTTATCAAAACAATCCACGTTACCAGTTAAAATTGGAAAGCTCGCATAACAACAATTGTTTGCTCATTATTCTAAAAGGTCCCAAACAGTATCAAATCGGCTTTGAAATCATCTCTGTTGTGCTGAACGATCCTGAAGCCCCTACAGCTTTCAAATCGAAAAGCTCTGGTCCATTCAGGCATGTACATAACATTACTTTTACAACATTTTGGAGTACTTTTACAGAGTCTAAGCTGGAAACCCGCGATAGCACAGAGAATTTTTAGTAACGAAAAAATAGCAAATTAAAGTTTATAATACTGCTCACTCTATCAGAAAATTTTATCTAATAAACGTGGAGTTCATAATTTAACATATTTGTTACAGATCCGGATTTGTGTATCTAGAACTGGAAGATGTTCCAGCGGGTACATACAACATTATTGCCTCGACTTTTATGCCTGATCAAGAAGGGCCATTTTTCCTAACATGCAAATCGTCCTGTAATGTGCAACTTCAGCGTATTCAGTGAACAATATTCTAGTCTATTTTTCTCTGCTAACTGATACTTTTGTAATATCAATATTATTAACTCACCTCAGGTAAAAGTTGCAGATTTAGGATTATTACAGATAAAACTTTTTATCAATGGAATATTGCTGCCACGCTATCCTTTTAAAAATGACACTTTGCTTTAAATGTGCAAATTAGGCTATAAACTAAAAAATACATTTTTTTCAACGATGCACAAAGAATTCAGAGATTAATTTTTAACTTATTAACAAAAACTGTTGAACGGTGAAACTGATAAGATAAATACTAATATAGAATATATTATACAAATTGTGTATAAAAAATATGAAGGAGTATTATTAATGAATGCGGAATAAAAGATTTATGACTGTATCTATGTACATCATCGCTTTTATTTTTATTGATGTATATTATTTTTAATAATTATGTGTAGCAGGCAATACGCCTTCCTTACCCCTTAGCATTTCAACAATTCACTCGTATATAGTTGAATTTATTTCGCATATTCAAAAGCAATTGGAAAGAATTCAAAATAATGAAAAATTAATAATATTCATGGAAACTTAAAAGAAATCAAAGAATTAAATTCAAAAGCATTTCAATACAAAGAAATTACTAAAAATTTATTTTTTTAATCATTAGTACACGTTACTTTTGTCCTTAGGATTCAAGAATTCGTTTGAATATAGCTACATTTATTTT
Source organism: Andricus quercusramuli (assembly GCA_932178445.1). Taxonomy (NCBI): domain Eukaryota; kingdom Metazoa; phylum Arthropoda; class Insecta; order Hymenoptera; family Cynipidae; genus Andricus; species Andricus quercusramuli. The sequence goes on along the minus strand of CAKNXH010000139.1, from coordinate 580,722 downwards.
CGTTCGTTTTCCAACTTTATTTTCGCATCGAATTTGAATACCACGCAAAAGTTCGTGATTTTGGATTTTTTTGCTCAAACTTTTTTTTTTTTTTAGTTTTAACCACAAAAAATTGTTTTCTTCATAATAAAATAGTAGCATATTTCTTTGCTTCAAGATGAAGAAATTTCAGGTTCGGCATATTCAAATTTAAAAAAAGTGTGTACTTAACTCAATCCAAAAAACATGTTTTTCTAACGTCATACAAATTTCATCAGAAAAAAATTGGGAAACGGCCTAGTCCTTATAGTATATCAAGAATTCATTTATTTAGAGTAAAATTGGTTTCATTTATTAAAAAGAATTGGAAAGGCTTTAAGAGAATTCAGAAAAATCCAATTGAATTTCTGTCCTTTATCCTTAGAATTAATTCCTTGATTAAACATTGAAGCCTCGGAAAGCAGAACCGAGATTTTGTAAAATTGTGAGGGTGAATTTTTTTCTTAAAGAGCAAAGAAGTTTTTCTAAAAAGTTGAAATGTTTTTATTTTTTACTATGGGAAATATTTAAATAAGTATACAAGCGCGTCATGTTCTGATGACAAAACGAGAAAATCTGAACAAATTATGATGAAATCCCGATAAACTTATAATATCTCATCGCAGCCGACAATAGTTTTCAAAATTCCATAAAACGTGTGATTAAATTTTTAAAATAAAGGCGAAGCATAAACCGTACTTTACCGACGAAATGAGTAAAAAACTACGACAAATATTTAATTTATTAGTGAGCAAAAAACATTTTTGGTCAGTTATGTGTTCGTCGATGTGATCGGGATTTCATCATAAATTTTTCAGATTTTTCTGAGTTCATGTTTGTTTTTTAATGTAGAATCTAGCTGCGCGCACTCGTTTCGCCCTTAGACCACGATGCGCTTGTATATTTATTTCAGGGCGCACCGCGTAAAAGAAGCTCAAAAAGGGGAAATAGGGTGATTTTCTCACGAAAAAGGGGGAAATAGGGGAAAAATTAAACATTTATTTTTATATGTCGAAAAGAACAAACAATCTTTTTATAAGAAATGTTATATTTTAAAATAATTTTCAACGATTTTTCAATGATTTCTGCCATCAAAGAATTTATTTTTGAAAATTTGATATACTCAGGTCGTTGGTAATCCATTCACAGTGATATAAAAAAGTCCGAGAATAAAATAAAAAAATTAGTTAAATACACGATTTTGATATGTTTAACATCGTTCTCATAAATATTTATTTCCAGGATTTGTCATTTCTGTCTTACTCTAATTATTACTTTCAATATAAATTTAAAACTACACTCTTCAGTAGAGCGAAGTAAAAATGTTAAAATTAATTGAATCGTTTGAGCTGAGGGATAACAATTTGTGGTCCGACATCCAAAACAAGTATAAAATTTAAAAAATTTAAACAAATTTGCCTCCTTTACAATTTTTGGAAAATGTATAAAAACATGTTTTTTGAATTGATTCAAACCTGAAATTTCTTCACCTTAAACCAAAGAAACATGTTATCATTTTTTATTCATGCGGGAAACATTTTTTTCGTGGTGTATGTAACGTTCCAAAAACGGGGGAAAAAAATGAAATCCCAAAAATCCTGAATCACGATAAAAGTTTTCTCCGAGAGAGCAAAGTGGTAAAAGGTTTATTTGGTTCAAACTGAATAAATTTCAGGTTTGATATATTCAACTTTTTTTTAAATGTGTGCATATGACTCAATACAAAAAAAAACAGGTTTTCTCCACATTTTCAAAAAAATTTTTACTGCGCAAAAAACTTATTTTTTCGTAATTTTGTATTATTGTTCATTAGTAAAAGCAAAACATATAACAAATTCGTCATAATTTTTGAACCAATAGGAAACATTTTGAATTTGAACTCGTTACATTTTACTGATTACATTTTTTTTCTCACTTTTGTCGAATGCCAACCCACAAGTTTTTTTCTCCTCAGATTCAACGATTTGATTTGTTTTCGAATTTAACTCCGCCCTACTCTTTAGTGCTCTTAAATTAAAAATTGCTCAAGTTAGAACATTTAACATTGCAGTTGATGAATTTGAAATATTCCATTTTTTAATTAGGTAGGTATATAAAGTGTCCACCTTCTAATACTTTTTCAAAAAGTATTATAGGTTTTGTATTGTTACCTTACTTAGTCCTGAATAATTAATTTAAGTACTATACTTTCTTTAATTATTATTTTTCAATGATGGGCACACTTACTAACTTCAGAGAATTTTTCGAAAAAAGGGGGAATTTCAAGAAAAAAGGAGCAATTAAGAAAAAAAGGGGAAGACTGTGCACCCTGTTATTTACATATTTACCATAATAATTAACACAACAAAATTCAAATTTTCAGAAAAACTTTTTTACTCGTTAAGAAAAAAATTCATCCTTACAATCTTACGAAATCTTGAAATTTTAGCACAAATCTTAATAGGAATACATATAATTAATTTATTATTAATTATGTTTTCTTGGTCCCGAAGGCTCCGCTAAGGTAAGAAGTTACCCGCTCAAATTTCATTTAAAAAATCTCTTTTAGTTTAGGAGATATCTGTAACGTTATCCCCTCCCTTTCCTACTAGGCCGACCACTCGCTCAGTTCTGCTTTCCGAGGCTGCAATTACTATTTTTGTAATATATATAAAAAAAAATTCTTTAATTTCTCTTACAGAAGTAGTTACAATTAACCAGTTTACCTCGATTTCAATATAAGCACTAAAAACCTTAATTCATGTTGTGGTTCAGTGTACTGTTAGCTCCACATCCTTGATCAAAAGCAAAAATATTCCAATAGTCCAGGAAAGAAAATTTAATAAGTTAAAGCTTTAATTTTATTTTGTACAATATTTTATTCGTGGAATCTAGATACATTGTCAGGGCAAATTACAATGATTATTTTCGGAATATATTTTAGAATTAATTTACCAGATAATCAACAAAAATCAAATTTGCGTGCAAAATGAATTAGATACACAAGTGGCAAATAGTTTCGACATAGAGAATTACTTTAGAAGCAAAACATCTAAAAAAAATAATACGTTTCTTGAAACTTGAAGAAGTATTTATAAATAAGCTGCATGGTTTTGAGTCTTTCACGCACAACTTAAGTTCTAAATCTCTTAAAAAACACTTTACTGTGAAAAATAAATAATTCCGTTCATTACCAGAAAGAAGTTAAGATCGTAAATGTTAGCAGCTTTTCAAAACCAAGCAGCTGTCGTCAACAAGATTTCAGTATCTCTTCGAGTTTCCGTTTATCGCAAATCTCAATTTTTTCTTACGATAATATGCCTCTTATTTTTTACTCATAAGATGTTGCATGCATGCCTTTTTCAACAACTCGAATTTTCTAGACTCGTAACCAGATTCCGGATACCTTTCAGACCAGTTGTTAAATTAAAAAAAAAAGTATAAAATGGTTGCCTCCTATTTAGAAATTACGTGGTACTAAGGTTACATGAACGTCAATGACTTTGGCTTTAGATTTTAACATTGAATATTACTACAGAATTGAAATGATTGATATATTATTTTATTACACATACACATCGTTTTCCGTTCGCTTAGGATAAAAAAATGTACCCTTATTACACAATTCTTTGCCTTAGCACGGTTTATTTAAAGATTCATAAAGAGTCCAAATATAAAGAAAAGTTAATTTTGGAATATCAAAGTATCTCTTCATTTCTAGAAACATTATATCTAGTTTATAAGTTCTGAAAGCTTACAGTTGGATTTGAATCTGTCGGCCATGCAATTATTCACCGCGCAAAATTTTACACTTCCACCTTTGGAAAATTAACTGTATTTGCAAATTCACGAGGAGTTTTGGAAAACATCTAAATAACAGTACATACTAACAGCGACTTCACACAATTTAAAATTAAAAGAAAAATAAAACTACAATAATAAAGTTCAAGTGAGTACATCTCATTATAAATAGTTATCTAGATATTTTCTAAAATCGCTCGACAAACATCTTTATCATCGTAAAAGTGACGAGAAATTAAATTTAATATTTAAGTGTTTATTGCATCTGTATTCTGAACGTAACAACTTTTTTTTTTTAATTGCATTAAGCTTACAAAAAAAGTAAAGAAAAGGAAACTGCTTTAAACGATTGGAACTTTTATTCTCCGATTTTAACAGCTAAAGAGATTTGCAATTGCTACTGACGAATCACTTTTGAAGTTCCTGAGGACTACGTCTGGTGAAATAGATTTATATTAAAGTTAGCATACAAATATGGGCGACCGACCCATGCAGCTATAAATGGAGCAAAAGTATTTGCATGTTAGAAAAGTATTTGCTGCTACTGGTTATCGACCTGCCTTATTGTTACAGGAATGTAAAAACAGCACGTCCAGATAGTTACGTGGATGTCAAATTATACAATAGAATTTTGTTAACACATATGCTTGTTGGAAATCTTGTCCGTTTGTCACTTTCACTTTAAAAAAAATACAAAACCAAATTGCATGGCGCCTCCCCTAAATTCTTCTCAGTAGTGATGACCACCTGTTTGTTCTTGATAAACCTCGATGACGTCGTCGTTCTCCATTTCCAACTGAAATTTTAAACATTAGTTTACTTAAATTGTTTCATGGAAGTAGTGTCCAATAAAATAGATATTTATTTGGCTTAGTTATCATTTATTAGGTAAACTTCTATTTCTCGCAGTTTTAATTTATTACAAAATATTATGATTTCCTTTAAATAAGCTTTATTGTATCCTTTATACCTCATCGCTGTAAACACTCGATTACTATGAATCGTTCAAACGTTGTATTGCAACCACGGTCGTATATAATATACAGGTCCGGGGGCTCTCGTGGTGGGGGAAGTTCCCTAACGTAACCCAGAAAGTTTCTCAAACTGGCCACTGAGTGTAATGGCGTATGTGTTGAATAGTGTATGATTTGAAAAGATAAATACGTTTTATAACCTCAATGTCTCAACTGCTCTCAACGAACTGAATCTTGAAGTGGTAGATATGTAATATCTGTAATATTCAAGTACACTACAGTCCCGCTACAGTACCCGTTTCGGAGGTACCCTTAATCGCTTCACACTATCTCGGGAATATACAAACTGTTCTTCTTCTCTTTCTTGCTTGTGGCTTCTTATAGCGCCGAACCGCAAACATATCAACTCCGCTGACCTTAGAAACGCCTCCCTCTCGTCCCCTTGGACCGCCTTGGCACTTATCACGGGAACTACTATAGCGGGACTCTAGTGTAAAAGAAATGCAAAAATGCCGCGTGTTTGTACCGTACCAAAGTGCAAAACAAATAGTTCAAAATTTAAAGGCAAGAGATCCAACTTTCAAAGTGCCGAGTGATCTTGTCGCAGAGAACGGGAATTGTGTGACCCTGGCGTGATTTTTTTTTTTCGTTCAAAGGGACGTATTGGCGAATTTCATTTTCCAGAGATCGATATTATCAGAGAGTGTGTAAGTTGCGATTGCGAACGGCGAATTATTCATCGTGCTCCGTTACAATACGATCGCTTGCGAAATGGTGCCAAACCATTTAATTTGAATCATACAATTTTTAGCATCAATACGTGTTTATTATTTTCATTAATTTAAAAATGAATCCATAGTATTTAAATTATTGAATAAATCTAGATTAAATTGACTTCTTGAAATTAAAATTTCAAATTGAACCGTAACTTTCTCTACTCTACTATTACGCCACTACCGGAAGTGGCAACTTTGTGAAATAATCGGAAGCTTCGATAAAAGAACTTCTCTCACCACTAAAACCCCCGGACCTGTGTATCTCTCAGGGACGAAATATGTGGGTTTTAGAGGAAATTAGGCGATCCGTATATTTCCGATTTGAAAAAAAATCTATGAAGTTAGGCTGTATTTGATTTTTGTGCTTTATTAAAAAATTATTAAAAATTTGCTATAAATTTTGACCTACTTGAGGTAATAATAGTTTTCTTTCTGATTTTAATGGCGTTTATTGTCTTTTTTTGAAATCCACAAAGAAAAATGAAAAAAAAAAAAAAAACGGTTAAAAATTTAAAAAATTGCGGCGGTTCTTTCTAAAAGTATTAAAATTCGGCTTTCACAAAAACCCTACACTTACATTTTTGGTCACTTTTATTTATTTGTACTTTCATAGGGAAGACACCTTGTAAGTTTTATTCGGGCTAAATAACTTTTGTAGTCAGATTTATTCTTCTTCATAAAATCGAATTTTCTCAATTTTCTTACAAACGACAAATACGAAAAAATGTTAAGATAAAAGTCCACATGAAGCTTATTGGATGCCTTTCATATATTAGCAGAAACTTATGAAAGAAATTCTCTTTTGAAAAAATCTAATTTAAATATTTTTCAGAAAAACCGCAGCCATTATGTTAATTTGTAGCCGTATTTCCAACTTTCCGTTGTATTTCAAAAGAAAAAAATAAACTCTATCAAAATAAAGAAAATAAACTATCAATGTCTCAAGTAAGTCAAAGGCTATAGAGGTTTGAAGAAAAAATTGTTTTTTTTTTAAATTTTTTTATTTATTTTTTTATTATTATTAAACATAGCACAGAATTCAAATATGCCTGACTTCGCGGACATTTTTTTTCGCAAAACGGGAAAATACGTGTCGCCCAATTTCTTGTAGAAAATAACATACTTCGTCCACGAGAGATTCTGAAACTTCCAAGAATAGAACCTGCCTGATTTGAAATCGATTTGATCATTGCAAAATTTAAATAATAAAAAAAAATAATTATCGTCGAGTGGCGTTGGACATACATTACTACCAATTTTACTACTTTTAGGTTTGTATTTTTTTAAATTCCCAGCTTTTCAAAAGTAAGACATTCTCAGACAACCGAATTCTGTTTTTTAAATGTATATTTTGCCGTATATAATTTGATACCTTATTAAACAAATTATTTTATCTCAGAAGAGAAATATGTACGGTTATCCAAAATTTTGTATACATTATTTTGAATTTTTCCATAAAATGAGTTACATACCTGCTTTGGCGTTTCATCATCGTTAATTCTTTTGCCATCGAATAGAAACCTGAGACTCGTCATGGGAACACCCTAAAAATCAAGAGAGAAAAACATGAGTTTATCGCAATAAAAATCATTCCATAAAAGAGAAGTAGTTTATTACTCGAGAAAAGAATACGTTATTATATTTGATTAAAATATCTATTTATACATAAATAAATAAAAATTGAATTTGATTAAAATCAACCAAAGTATCATAAGTTAAACTTGACAAATAATATTTACATTTGATAAAATTTAAACACCCTCTTATGAAAACTGATGTCGATTTTTTTTTACATGAAATTATTTTGAAAACAGAAAAGTGGCGTAATTTCTATTTCAGATAATATGTATTAGTAAAAGTATGAGGGCAATCATTAAGCTCGTATTTAAAGAATATTATTCTTGGGTAAAAATTATTAGTTTATTGACTAAGGAATATATATTATTAATCAAAATTTCTCTGAGAAAATGTTATTTACTTGAAAAAAATTACGAATCTTCAGGGCAACGTTACTTGGCCACGCCAAAAACAATATATTTGGATTATTTTTGTTATTGTAATAAATTAAAACGTGAAATTCCGCCTTGAGATGCATTTTTGTCAACATAAAACATACGAAATCTGTAAATTAAGTTTATTTTAGGCAGTTCTCCTTTATTTACAATTATCTACTGTGCGAATAATCGACTATAGCGTGTTTCCTCCATACCCTATAGTAACGCAAGATGATTTTTTTTGCATATGGAAACTGTTTCTATTGAATAAAACCCCCAGTATAAAATTATACACACATAGTTTAGATCAATTTATAAATGGATGTAACTTTTTTAAACAAACTTAAGGTTGCTCTACAAAATCCTAATTTCGAAGTTTCCTTGGCCAATTTTTCATTTTCCCCGGCCTTCATAAATTTCTACTACTGGTATAAAAACCACCCTACACCTACATGATCAATAACGTGCATGTCAAAGAAAGATTTCTGAATCTACATTAAAACACTTTAAGTGAAAATCGTCATACAGAATTTTATCAACTTCAACTTGAGCTTAGCTAAAATTGAATGACCCTTTCAAGTTTTCCCTGAACTACAGTAACCCTGAAACTAACCCGTGAAACATGTACACTAGGGTGGTTCTTATTTATACTTGATGGATTTTTTTCTCGAATTTCTCTGCTCTCGGGGGCCCCCCCCCCCGGTTTGGTTTGAATACCGAAAAAAAAATCTCCAAGTTTGAGCAAAATCGGTTAATATTTAGGGGTCGCGCAAAGACCATGAAGTTTCCCATTGGTTTAACATGGGAAAAAGTCAGCTTTTTGTAAATCTAATATTTAAACACGATAATATGTTACAAATAATTCAGTGTTTTAATATATTGTTCAGAACTCATCAGAGAATAAGAATCAATCATGAATTTTGATGTTGAATAAATTTAAGCCACTCTTATGGGTCCCCAAAGAAAATCCCATAAGTGACAAATGTGAATTTTACGTAATATTGCGGTTTATTGACGCTTTTAAAAGTTTTTTTCAAAATAAATAATCATTGATCAGTAATTTAAGAATATTCAGTCATTTGTTAACTAATATTCAATTGTTTAAACAATTTTTAATTTGTTTAAATATTTGTTTTTTTCAGTTAACTCGCGAAATGAACGTATTTTCTAGACTTTATGAGTTATTTAATCGATAATAACAATGAAATAATTTGTTTTAATAATTTTACAATCATTTAAATAATACGTATATGTTCAATAATATATTTTACCTAAAAAAACAGGCGAAACCTTTTATATCACTGAATTTTCGACAAATTTTAATATTTTCAAGTACTAATTTGTTTATTATGAATAATCGTGGATGTTTAAAGAAATTGAAATTTTTTAAACAATTTTTTTGTTTAAATATTTTTGTGTGCTATTTTTCGAAAGACTGAAATATTTTTATGTTCTACTTTGCTTTTTAAGAATGCTCTTAAATGTTTAAACAAATTAAAAATTGTTTAGACAATTTAATATTAGTTAAGAAATGACTGAGTGTTCGTAAATTACTGATCAATGATTCTTATTCTCTGATGAGTTCTGAACAATATATTAAAACACGGAATTATTTGTAACATATTATCGCGTTTAAATATTAGATTTACAAAAAGCTGACTTTTTCCCACGTTAAATCAATGGGAAACTTCATGGTCTTTGCGCGACCCCTAAATATTAACCGATTTTGTTCAAATTTGGAGATTTTTTTTTTGGGCATTCAAACAAAACTTGGGGGTGAGAGCAGAGAAATTTGAAAAGTGAAAAATAAGGGCCACCCTAATGTACACTTTCTTAATTTTTCAGGTTAGTTTAAAATTATTTACATACATGAATAATTACAGGCATGTATGAACTGTCACTTGACCAATTATTTAAAAAAAACTTACTCCTAAACTAATAATTTTTCAAGTTTGAAAAATTGAGCCAAACTAACTTGAAAATGTCGTATGAAAGGTGAGAAATAATTTTTCAAGTTTTGAAATTATATAATAAACAAAAAAAGTTTCTTTGCAATTACTTTATGGTTGCTTATGTACATTAACCTAAAATTTGTTTCTACAAGTAAATATCACAATGAAATTGTTTTTATTTTATCTGTACAATATTGGTTGCCATTTTTCAATAATAAATTAGCAACTTTGAAAAATCGAGTGTTGAATTATTTTAATTTAAATACGTTGAAATAATTGATGTTAATTTGAATGGTTTCCTATATTAAATAATATAATACAACTATTGGGGATCCCAATTTCAGATCGTTCAATTTTGAATTTAAAAAATTTCCAACCATAAAATTTTTGAGCTACAATTTTAAATTCTAAATAAAGTCAAATATGGCTCACTTTGATAATGCATTATTCAAAGTCGTCAATTACAGAAACTGTTAGCTTTGAAACCTTTTTAACTTGTTTACTGGCGCTATGAATCTATTAACTTGAAACTATTTGAAAATAATTTACAGAGCTTCAATCCGAATTTTACAATTGTTATATATTAAAGGTTTCAATTTGAAATGACACCATCTTTATCGTTTCAAGTTGAAAATTGAACAATTTTCAACAGATTTGGAACGGTTCACTTTTGAAAATGTACGCAAGTCAACTATTATTCCATTTTTGCAATCTCTAATTGATTTAAGTTTACAGTTAATGTCTTAAAACGTTTTACTATGCAATTATTGAATTTCAAGCTCTTAATATTTAACTGTTTAAGCCTTCAAAGTCGTATTTAAACATTTTTAGTATGAAAATGAACGAGTACATATTAATACTGAAAAATGAAATTTTTTGATAGCAATGACTTTAGAATTAGACATTGTAAACTAAATATTCCATACTTGAACAATGTCACAAGAAAAACAGTTTATATTCGAAACAATTAAAAAAATTAACTCATTAAAAATGGCATATTAATAGTAGAAGCACAAACTTCAATCAATTAATTTATCAGTATATGTGTACTCAAATATCTTAAAAATGTCCATTCAATTATTCAAGGTCATAAAATATTTCGCACTAAGTTGAACAAAGATGCATTAATTCAACCTAGAAAACAAACTGAATTTAATATTTCACATCAAACAATAAAAACGTGAAAATATCACAAAGCCCCGAAATTTCTGAAGTAATTTCGCAATAAAAAAAAAATTCAAAACGAAGGATAGAAAAAGACAGAGGGGTAAAGATTTGGTAGTAAATTTGAAATAAACGGAATACTAACCACGCGATCACTGTAGGATTTCTTCAGTTTGCCCATTTGAGTAGTCATTTTTACCCTGAAGTGAATTTCGTTACTGTCCTGAAAAAATCAAATGAAAAGAAAGGTTAATCGAGAATCGGATAAAAAGCGCGTCGAAAACGACCGGCAAAAAGGAAAATTTCAACGACTTACGTTTCCGACAACTTTAAGCTTGATGTATTCCGAATTCGCGTCTCCTGGGCCGGAATCGGGTTTTTGCTCCTAAATTGCACAAGGTTATAGCGGTTAATTTCATGATCAATACGATATTTGTACATAGCATTTTCACCGGAATAGATGCCTTTTTCGGCGATTTAACAAAAAACAGTGAGACTTACCTGGTTATCGGACATGATTATTAATTAGAGACGATATAATTGACCACGCGCCACAACGGCAACCAAACACAAGCAAGCAATATGGCGCTACGCTTTTGTCAGTTTCACAGCCTTCTGTTCCGAAAAAAATCCAACCGTGTGTTCCTAAATATATCCGCTTGTGTCAGTTTGTCCAGAACTCTCTATCTCGAACGATGATTCGTGGACACGTATTCCATCAACGAATCAGAGATTACATCACAAAATTTGGCGGCAAACTCACAAATTTTAAGAACCAATCGCATTTTGGTTCTACCAGAAATGCGGTTGATTGGTTAACATTTTTTTCTAGTTGCTTGTTGATGAATACCAAATTTAATTTAATTATATTATTTTTGGAAAATTCACAAAAATTTAGACTTTTTAATTCGACAAAGGAAAATCAATTGGGATAGTTAAAATTATTTTTGCTACTAAATTTGAATAATCTCTTTCGCTTAAGGGATTAGGAAATTGCACCGAAAAATAAAAGTGAGATAGAAACAAATAGAAACCGATAGAAATTGTATTACCAAAAGAGTCAAAGGTATGTTTATTAACGGTTAATAATATAAATCAGAAAATCGTTTTAATTAAGTTTAATCTCATTCTAGTGCACAAGACTTACAATTTTTAAATAAAAATGTTCAATTTACTACCAATTGAAGTTTAAAGTAGAGATCCCGAAAAGATAACCTCCAAATAAATTGCTAAACGACTTCCGGTTTTTCCCCACCCACGTGTTTGAAACAATTAGGGGTGCAGTGAGTCATTTCCGGTTGCCATTTCGTGTAGCGGCTTTTGCATTTGTTTAATAAAAGACAATTGAAATTGTATAGCATTATGATTTATTTGTTTTCAGTTTCGAAAATGTTACAGTTTGAAACATTTCTGCTTTAAATTAGTTACGAACCCTTTATATTTAAATTCTAGTAAATTTAAGATTTTTTTCATTGACATTATTTTGAAAAAAATTTACTTTGTTTCAAAATTCTAAGTTCAAAGTTTTAATTAATTTCAGTTTTCAATTTTGCTTTTCTTATTTATTATTTTGAAAATTCCCTTGCTCTGAGCTCTGAGCAATAATATTTAAAGACCAAAATTTTAATCTTTTAACATTCATAATAAAAATTCAAAGTTTCAGAATTTATATTTTTGTCGGTCATTTACCTTTTATGACCTGCGACAACCCTGCACCAGTAATTTTGATGTAAGCCTGAATTCAAAAGAATACAGGGAATTCCAGACTTTAAAATAATTCAAAATGTAAGCTATACAAGGAAAAAACCCAAACGTTTCTTTTGATATTCGAAGAGTTTTACAAAAAGTTCATCTCTTCCATTTTCCGACGTTGTATACCATTTTTTAAATATATTTTTCTGGAAATACTTGAAAAGTATCGAAAAATGGAGAAAAAACGTTTTGTAAAACTTTTTTAAGGATCATAAGAATTGAAAAGAATACAACAAAATTCAGAAATATAGATGTACACCTGAATTGGTTGATCCGTGAGCAAAAGAGAGTAAAATGTTGATATTAGTAAATGCGCTATGATTGAGAAAACAGTAAACTTTTTTCATAACTTTAATGTTTAAGTATTACATATGCTATGCAAGAACATTCCTAGAAAACAGAGGATTATCTATGTACAAATACATTTACTCATGATTAATTAGGTAACAGTGGTTGCCATCACATTTATACATATTTACATTCACGTGAAGCTATCCTGTTTGTAGGAAATAAAATACGTCGCTTATTCTTGTACAGTAATCGCAACAGTATTGAAAGTCGAGGCTCGAATGATTTCTGTAAATTATGTTCCAAACCACAGCGAAAGAAAAAAGAAGCATAAGCGAGATGTCTATAGTCTAATACAGTTTTATCAATATTGTTATTATTTGTCACATTTTGAAAACTAATCAAAACAAGAATTCTGGATAAATCTGAGAGCATCACTTTTGTGACAACAACATAATTCAAACATATTCCAAAGCGCTTTCGAAGTGGAAAATTTACATTTTTGTACATGGAAAAGCTTATTATTTCTAGAAAACGTAACAAGGTTTAAAAACTGCAGTAACTGCGTGTAAGAAAAATAACGATTTTTTTCGCTTTTCCGCGTAAAGAGTTTTTTACTGAATCTTTGACTTTGTCAACAAAGATTCGAATATTTTAATTTACAGACATAAAAACTGATATTCAGTGTTATCTAGATGTAATATAGAGCCGTAAAGGGAAGGCTAAAGTCGCTACGTTGCAAGTTGCAAAGCACTGAAACCGTCCGTCTATATAGTCTATATAAAGTACTATATCAGCGTTATAAATATATAATTAGTTTCATTCACTGGTTATCTTTGCAGTGCAATCTGATACTAAAAACAAACCAGCTTCTCGAGTCGAGCTCTCTTTTACTTTTATAAAGGAATACCATGATTTTGCGCGTTTATTTTGTTCAAAGATGGTAAATATGTATTTGTTATAAATTTTTGTTAGCTGAATTTAATATTTTATATTAAAGTTTTGCACTATCTTGAATTGTTGGAAGCAAACGGTTCAACTTGAGCATGAAATCGTTTTGGTCCCTTCTCTTTTACCATTGATTAGAAAAAATGCATAAAAATTCAAGAGTCTAATATTAAAGGCAAATTTGTTTGTTCGTCTTGTATTCCTGCTGAAAATTCATCACTTGATTTGTTTAAAAATGTCATGAAAATAATAAGAAAAAAAAAGATTAATATTGGGTAAATGCACTTTAGTAGTTTGCCAAATTATGATAATAAAAAAAAAGACTCATTAGTAATTACCTCGTCAATAGACAAATGTAAACTGAGCACGTTACCAGGTTGGTAAGTTGTGCTAAATAAGGACAAATTCAACTTTCGACTTTTTTCTTTCGAAATATTTTTACAGCTTCAAATCTCTATCATTATAAACAATGATTTATACTTCCCGAGTACAAAAAAGAGATTTTTTAAAGAAAGTTGATCACGCCCAATGTTCCAAGCGTAAACGGAACTGGTGAAAATACTCTAAACAAATTCCAGTAAAGACTCAAGTTATTGTAATTTTTATGCGCCTTTTGCGCAAATTATGTAATTTTTTTTTAAATAAATGATAAAAAAAACGCTCGCAATGTAACGTCAAAAAGCAAACCAAAAAGAGCTAGAGTGATTAAATCCAAGAAAATTGCAATCTCTCCTTCTTGTATGTTGAAACTCGGTCCATTCATATCGTTAATCTTAGTTTCGCTTGAGTGAGACATTTAAATAAAATTGATAAATCCAACAATAGTTCAATCAACTTATGTGCCGTTATTTTATCGGCCCAGCTTTCATCACGTATTAATACTTTCAATTTTTCAATTATAATCATCATCGTTATTACGTCTAATCATTGCAACAAAAAATGAGAATAAATATATCTATATTCTAGTGGAGCAAACTGTTAATGACCGAAGCGTTATTATTGGCGAGGCAGTGGGCGAGGGGGATGAATCAATCAAGATTTTGGCCTGCTTCGGACGGACGACTGTTGGACATAATGAAAGGTCACAGCGCGTCACGATGCCACACCCAAGTCTTTTTCGTATGATCAAATCTATGTGCTAGCCACTGCTGTTCCAGTAATTGGTATCGATCTTGACTTAGATACAAAGGTTTGCCCCTCCTGAAACAAATAAAAAGTTTATTCGTAAAAAAATATCCAACCCTAGAGGCGCCCCTATCGCTACGACAGAGGTATACCTACGGTTCTTCAAACTATTCAAATTTATTAAAACATGTTCAAGCCAGGGTTACCAACACACATGATATTTTAGTCGCCAGTTTTAGGTTTGGAAAACGCCAGAAATCGCCAACTTTAAACAATTAAATGCCTTCTAAAAGCACCAATAGAAGGGGTGCTCCCGGTGCCCGCCATATTACCCTCACGTCCAAGATTTTATGTGCCGGTGTTTGTGAATCTTTTGATTGCACTGATTAGGAATGGCCGAAATCAAGGGAACTTTCACACAAAAGCATCTGCCTTCTTTCCAACTTTGTTAAATATTTCTGGGTCGCCAGAAAATCGCCAAATGTAAATTTAAATTGTCATAATTGTCGCTAGTCGCCAAATCCCAAAAAATTGGTTGTCAAATTAAAAAAAAATTGTCAGAATAGCGATAAATCGCCAAGGTTGGTAAAGCTGGCTCGAACTCGCTTAACAAGTTCCCCGATAGATATGTTTTACTTTTAAAAATATTAAATTGAAAATGTTTTTCTCTTGCACTTACTTTAAATCCTTATCTTCTTCCTCAAAGTCGTCAAGGTATAAAGATCCCCACAAGCAAGCTCTCTTTCCTCGAATCACGATTATGTAAGTCGATGCTACTACCAAATATATCCCAGTTCCACCTCCGCACTTGTTTGCATGCTAAAAAAAAGATTGTTATTACATTTATACCAAAGGATCTTTAAACACATAATTTGAAAAAATAATATGTACCTCCACAGCTTCGCAGACGTTATTTTGCTTGCAGCAGTTTTGCTTCAGACATACGATTTCTCCGCATAACAAACAAATACTAATTTCTGTAGGCACTGAATGACACTGGCGACATTGCCGTTCATGATAATACTGAAATATAAACAACATAATCACTTAAATTGATCATTTTCCTAGGATGTGTGCGATAATAAATATATGCAACAACAAAAAATCCGAAATTAACTAACCGTAAATATCTTTTCATATTCCCTTGGAAGACTAAAGAGCTTTGGCATTTGCCAGGTAATGTGCTGATCAACAATCAAACTCTTTGCTGCGATTTCGCTTTGGTAGACGAAAGCTTTGTACTGCTCGCACCAGAGATGCGGAACTGCAACCGCGGCCTCGTTGTTTTGCCAATTCAAAGCAACTGCCGCGCTAAAACAATCCCAGCCCATTCCTTCCGTCACTAGTTCGAGATAATAAACGAGCCTGACGAATTCTTCCTGTGGTGATTGAATTATGGGTATGGGTTGCTCGTACAAGTGATGGCGCAGCAAGGCAGCTACACGTAAAAACGGGAGGCACAAGCTTTGAACCTATAAAAGAGCAACATTTATAACACCATCGTCTATCATTGAAATAACCTGTCATTGCATAAGGAATTAGGGAAATGGTATCGAATCCTACCTGTTGCTCAAGCGTCTGGATTTTGACCCTTGCAAAGTGAATAGTGGTGGACGTGGAGGAGACAGTTCTACGTACAGGTGCATCGATTATCGTCGGATCATTTCCATAAAGCTTGGATTCGTTAAAGTACCCAATAATAGTACTCATTATCGTTTCCAACAAACTTGAATCGTGTTGACAGACTCTTGCTCTACCGAGAATGGCGCTTCTCTCGGCTTGGGACAAGCTACAGCTGATTTGGAGTACAACTTGATAATACAAGAGGTTGTAGACAACTTTCACAACAGCTGAGAAGTAAGCTATATCAAAATGATGGAAAACAATCAGTTAAACAGAAAATTACGTTTATTAAATAAATATTCTGACACTTTTAATTTTTTGTAATGCAACAAAATCTTGACAAATTATGAGCTTTTATGACTGATGTGTACTGTATCTGATTTTCGTGATTCTGAATCTTTGATTCTATAGTAATTTGAAACCAAACTTCGAAACTGAATAGCCCCTCAATTTTAAATGTTACGAAAAAGGCCTTTTTCTAAATTATATAATTTACATGAAATTATCTCTTGGGTACATAAAAATCTATGTGCAAAAATTGAATGTCTTGATGTTATTCGAGTGTTTTTCTTTCACTTAGACTATTGAGTGAAAATGGGTTACTTTAAGGACCGAATCTTAAAAATAGGGAGCTTGGTGTCCACAGCTGAATATAGATGACAATAGGGGATTTAGAGACCACTCTGTGAGGCCTACCATGTAAAAGGTTTTTGACGCAAACAATCTATATATATACTACCCTGCTTACTATAATGCGCCAATTTTGATAGTCATACCCCAAGCTACCAGAGAAAAATAATTAATTAAATGTGGGAGTCCGCATGAAACTTTTTCTTCGAACATCGGATATACCCACTTCTGGTTGCTTTCCGGATATTATTATAGTGCCAATAGATTTTATTATAGGTCCTAGCACCATTTCCCACTCAAAACCGAAAATAATCATTTTGACCCTGACTTAGAAAAACGCGAATATCTCCTAAACTAAAACCGGCCATAAGGGACTTTTTCATGCGAAAGCCGACAAATATTAATGGTTAATTGTGGCGCACTACTATTATCAAGTTTGAGGATTGTTCTTATTTTTTTTTACAAGGCTTGTTTTTTACAAGGTCTTGTTCGTAGAAGTGAAAATGAAGTCTCCTTGTATGGTATTATTATTCCATCAAGCTAAACTCCTTTCAGAGTAAGCGCAACTCGTTTGGTTCTAGCCTCGTTATACTATCGGGGATTAAGGAATTTATAAGTCAAGTCATGAATGTTCAGGAGAAGGGGTGGATTTTAAATCAATCTAGGAGTCGCATGATGCTTACTCGAACAACATACTCGTCCCACAATACCGTTCCAACCCGGGTTGCTGATTAATTTCTATAGCAATCAACCCAGATGGAGAGTTGTGCAGACTCATGGTACATCGCGATATGGTAATTGAAAAATAAACTTACTTTGATCTAGATGCAGTGGGAGCAAGAGGATAAACTGTATAAGCAGAGCAGTTGGATCCCTGAGCAACAGAGGGACTTCCTTTTCGTGTGGTATGAGAGCCAACGGTGATGAGGGATCTGACGGTAATCCTGCCAATTGCTGCCAAGTATGTGATACAGGCCAGTTCGTCAAAACTCTTGCGTGCATCGCTAGCACGTGTAATAAGGCGACTGAAACAATATTTTTATCAAATTTGAAGAGATTTTTATATTCATTGTAATATATAAACAATTCAAAAAGTATGTTGCATCGCGATAATAAATAAAAAATCTCTCGACTAAACTTACCTATGCAATCACGTTTTGGAGTAAGGGGGACCGTTTTTGGGGGATAAAGGCAGAGCGAACCTCCGCGTTGAATGAGTTCTACTTCAAAATTGGTTCTAGCAACTGAAGTTACAAAGAGAAACAAACTTTCATGACTAGGAGTGTTGCCCTTTTGGTTATATTTTAAGTACGTGACGCCCGTCATGTCTTCCATGGCCTTTCCCATTGCCACAGCCAAATTCGACGAGGTCTGGAATAAAACAGAAAAATTCATTAGTAAATCTACTCAAGTAGTAATAACATTTTCCTAAATTAAATATGATTGGTACTTACAGGATGACGCTGTATGTCGTTGAGAAAGTGATTCAGCTCCGAGAGTATTACATCAGGAGAAGCGTGACGAGAACAAACAACTGCTGCACATTCTCCCAATTGTGGCGATAAGGGAAGAACAGAGTTGGCCAACTGTCGACAGAGAGGGCATAGGTACTCTCCTTTCTCAACTGCCAAAGTCGGCTGTCTTTGCTGATTGCGTAACGTTTGCAAATAGGATTTAAGACAGTCCAAGTGCAAGTGGTGTCCACATGTCTGAACATGGACTCCATCTTCCCAGCCTTGGTTCACAGAAAGTAGACAGGAACTCTGCAAAAACATTAATTTACTTGTTAGAGAGGAGAATTATATTATTAATCTCTTGATTATATTGAAATAGTCTACCTGATCAAAATGTCTATTCATTTCGGTCATTCTGATGTCGAAACAAGCACCACGAGTTTCAGCTTTTGGAAGGGACTGTGTAGATTGACTCGACTGTGTAGAATCTTCATCTGAAGTGCGCAGTATTAATCTCTCAGGGTGTCGTTTTTCGTGTCCCATGACACTAGTCGCCTATAAAGATAAAATTCAAACAAATTACGAAAAATGTTTTAAATTATTTAAATTAAAATTACTTTTAAAAACTCACCTGCACCAAGACAACGAGCCCCATTGGCTTTTCCTCACTACTATGAGTCGTTTGGTTACAAATCACGCAGTCATATTCTTTCTTGCTAATTAACTTTGTTGGATTTTCATCGCAATCCCACTCTGCCCCAAAGGTTTCTGCCTCATCTATTTCCATTGCCTTCTCCATGAATTGTTTCTGTTTATTAGCAAAATCAGCCATGACCTGTTGCTGCCTTTCCTTCGCTCTTCTCTTCTTTTCCTCCCTTTCTCTGTGTTCCCTTTCTCGCTGCTCATCCTCGTATTCTTGCATACGCGGCCACAATTTGTTTCTAGTTTCGTTGATGCTTTCTCTACACATGGGATCTAAATTCGAGATCTTTCTCAGTAATTGAGAAATGAAATATGGACCATCACCGATTCGAGATTCTTTCGGTGGCTCCGACGAGCTACTGCTCATCGGTTCGGGTTCAGGTTCACTTGACATTTGTGAATCTGGATAATAACTATCTGGCACTCCGGACAATTGAGAGTGGAGTTTTAGTAAAAGGGAGATTATACTCTCTCCTAATCTCAGCATTGTTTGGGGATGTGAAGAACCAACCTGGACAAATAGAAAATAAGAAATTTGTATTCCTGGTAAATTTTACATAAGAACATGAATGATTCAGAGTGCCTACTCAAAGTTAAGGGTGAAAAATCCTTGTTTTCGGTTTTCAAACATTTTTTCTAATTATCAAAATTTTCAAATTCAAGCCTTCAAACCTAAAGAATTAATAATTTGCAATATTAAAAAAAGAATGTCCAAATTAACGAATTAATTCAGAAATTGAAGCGTTTAAAATTAAAAATTAGACATTTAAAATTCAGTAATTTTCCACTGAAGCGTTTAATATTGCACAATTTGAAAATTTTAAATTGATTAAAAATAAAAATTTAAATAAATGAAAAATCGAGGCATTCCGAATTGAAAAGTTTCTACAACAACCATAAGATTTTAAATTGAAGGTACAATTCCCAAATAAAAACCTTTAAAATTAAGCATCTTTTATTTCAAGACTTTTACACAGACAGATTTCAAATTAAACATTTTCGTACCGAGTTTATATCAAACTTTCAAATTTGAAGAAATTTAAGTTTACTTGGAAATTGTCTTATTCATGAATTTCCAATCTAAAATTAATTAATTTTGAACGTTTTTAAATTAATTACATATCGAATATGAAAATTTCCAAGTTTGAATAATGTAAGTTTTAAATTGGATAACTTGAAGTGGCTTTAATTTAAAAATATATAATTGCTCAATGCATGATTATTACAACGAAATTAAAAAAATTGGGTATAATTCCATTTTTTGAAACTATAAAATACACTGTGTTACAGTGAAAAAATAATTTTCACGAAACGTTGTAGAAATTGTAGGTCAAGTAGTGGACCTAAAAAAAGTGCCATATACGAAATTTGTCATATACCCCCAAAATCCGATTTTTTGGTAAAAAATTCGCTTTTTTTGTAGATACATGTATATAATAAAATCATGAGTCCGTCATTTTCTATTCGATTTTCAATTACCTTTTTTTTCAAAGTAGGAAAAAACAACTTTTTCAACCATATACACGTCTACCTTTGACTTATTTCGACGTGATACGCGTACTACTATGTACTACGTTTTTCGAGAAAAAAGATTTTTTCATTTTAACTATTAAAAATCTCACTTTTCTCGAAAATGACGCACAATATGAATAACAGATCATAGTTTAAAATATTTTCCCTTCCTAAAATCTATAAAATTATACCATTACCAGATGTTAGCGGGTTTAATTCAATACATTTGTCCAAAAAGATAGAAAAAAATTAACTAACGTAGCATTTAGTTTAAAGAAATTTAACATATTATTTTGTTAAAAGTCTCTATTTAGTTCACTGACTATGCAAAGAACATGTACCATTGGATTATTAAGGTTCCTGAGCTTCAAAGTAAAGAAAAATTGGGGTTTATCTCTAAAATTTAAGAAATATCTTTTTTAACGATTCAAACTCTCATTTTTCTCGAAAACGAAGCAAAATATGAATAGCAATTCTTAGTTTAAAATCATTCCCCTTCCTGAAATCTATGAAACTGTACCCTTATCAGATGTATATATTGTGTATTTTAACAAAAAATTTCGAACAAAATATCAAATAGATTTAGCTTCAATAGATTTTCGATATTTTACAAAAAAATGCTATATTAGTCTACTTTTCTTGATATTTTCTATCTTTTTGGACAAATTTGTTGAATTATTCAAGATAAATATCTGGTAAAGGTATAATTTTATAGATTTTAGGAAGGGAAATAATTTTAAACGATGAACTGCTATTCATATTTTGCGTCGTTTTCAAGAAATATGAGATTTTTAATTGCTGAAAATGAAAAATTTCTCAAAAACGCACAGTACGGTTTTTTTCTTTCTTGGCTTAAAATAACCGGTTAGCATCTTTAAAACACGTACAAAAGAGAAACTGTATTTGTAAGTACTTTTGGGTTGAACTTAATCGAGGCTAGCCGTGTACATTGTTCATTTTATCACGGTGAAAAATCAAGAAGCTAAAAATCGAAACTATTTAACTGTTTCTAATTTTTTTCGATTTTTTCAACTTTAAGAACAATTTATTCAGATTTTTGAAACCCAATAATGTGTTTAATTACGCGTTTAATGATCTTTTTCTAAAGTGGAATTGGTTCAAATTTGACTAAGTCATCGAATTTTAAGCTAATTTAGCAACTGAATTCCCAACTACAGGAAAAGCTGTTATGAAATTTTGGCTCGTTATTATCGCTGAACCAGTACTCAGTTCTAATAGTGAAAAATATGAAATTGTACACAAAATGCTACAAATAGTGTTCGATAACTCAGTCAAATTTCAACCAATTCTAATAAAAAAGCTCATAACACGACGGATTGAACGAACTTTCAATATATTAACATCAAAAAATTATTGGATTTCGAAAAATGAAATTAAATTGTTGTTAGATTTGACAAAACCGGGGAAAAATGAGAAACTTCGAAATATTATCTATTGTCGCTTCGTGAATTTTCACCGTGATTAAATGAACAATGTAGGGCAAAATGGTGTTTTTCTACATTCAGACGGAAAAAAATGTACATCAAATGAAAAATGGCGGGGTTATGAATTATTATATACATGCATCTACGAAAAAACGGGGTTTTAACCATAAAACCAGATTTTGGTGGTATATAAAAAATGTCGCATGACACTTCTTTAGTTTCTCTAGACCCAAAATGTCCACTATGTCTCTACTATGCCTTTGACCATAGTAGAGACATAGTTTTGACGACCCGGCGCCTTTGACCAAGCTACCGGGCGCGTCCCCGGGTTGCGGATAAGGGGGCCCTGTACCGAGGGTTTCTGCTGAATACGGTTACACTACTCAATAAGTAGTCGCGGACAATGGTCCAGGGATGGTCCCGAAGGAAAAACCACCAGTCAAGGCGCTAACAACCGTGCCGAAGACTGCGTGGCACCAGGGTGTAGTGTTCCAAACGGTGTTTCTAGGATACCAGGACGCCTCCTAGAGTATGCAGACCTTACCCCCGCATGCGGGGCTCTGCGGGGGTGGACCTTTACTTCCCTAGCTACTCGTGGGAATCAAATGGAGAATCAGCAAAATCTAAACAGAAGTGTGTGTGAGGAGATGGGAGGTGAATTGGACATTGTGGAGGATCTTGACATCAGTCAAAAGACAAATGCTAGACGGGGCCTAATGTTTGGAGGAGAAAATATGAAGGAGAGTCGAAAGCTCCTTGAGGAAATGAAGGGTGTATTGGTGGGGATGCAGGATTTCTGTGACACCAAGAGAAATATGTTCATGCCAATCAGGCATGGACTACAGGAAGCGCAGCGGAAAGTGACTGAACTCGAAGTCACTCGAAGTCACATCGGCAAAAGATTTGCCGAATATAAGAAGAAGGTGAATACGAAGAGGGACCCAGTCCACAACGGGACTCAAACGGAAGAACCTATGGAGGCTGCCACTCTCCAAACTGGAAAGCGAGAGAGGGAGCCTTCTATGAGCCCCGTTGAGGCTGGTGACCCCAGACAAAAGGTGAAAAAATCGAGGAACCGCACTACCGCTGTGGCGTCCTTGACTTAGAGGTGTGAAGATGTAGGAGTACCTACTTCTGCACAAAAAACCACCAGAAAGAAGGAGCCAAAAAGGAGAGCTCGACCCGAGGCTGTCTTGATAAGACCGGCCGAGGGTTCAAGCTATGCCGAGGTCCTCAAGGATCTGAAAATGAAGATTAAGATTAATTTCTTTGTCTGGGAGACAAAGAAGAGGGAAATCCTCATCGAGGTAGGCCCTGCAGCGGAAGGCAGAGCAAAACTGTCTTCCGCCATCAGGGAGGCAGTTGGTGCTCGAAGTACCGTGCATGAGCTGGTCCCTCGCACAGAAGTCTAGGTCCTTGATCTGGACTCTTCAACCGACGAGGAGGGCATTCAGGGGACACCTTAAGGCCTACGTAGAACTCAGTGAGGAGCTGGCTGCACGACTCATCCGGACAGGGCATCTAAAGGTGGGATGGATGTCCTGTAGGGTCCGGAAGAAGACGGAGGTTCTCCGATGTTATCGCTGCCAGGGCTTCGGTCACATGGCGGCAAGATGTGAGGGTCCAGATAGGACCTAAGCGTGCAGGAGATGTGGCAAAGAGGGCCATAGGGCTGCGGAGTGCGTAGGTACACCGCAGCGCTACCTCTGCGCCACAAAAAAAGGGAATCCCCGGAGCGACCATCTGCCGGGGACGATGAGGTGTGCATTGTTCAGGGAGGCAGCCTCGAAGAAGAAGCCTGATGAACGACGGCAATAAGTGACCCAGGTTCCCAGGTTGGCAACACAGTGGGACGCCGAAGCACGGCGTAGAATGCCTATAACCCGTTTTCCTGAAGTAACGCGAAAGCGGATTTCGGGAACATGGGTTGGCAAGGAGCGGCGGTGAGTTCAGTGGCCAGGCTACCGGGCACGTCCTCGGGTTGCGGATAGAGGGGTCCTGTACCGAGTGATACTGCTGAATAAAGCTCACGGTGTCTCTAGGATACCAGGTCGCCTCCTAGAGTATTTAGACCATACACCCGCATGCGGGGCTCTGCGGGGGCAAACCGTTTTTCCCTGGCTACTTTTGGGAACAACATGGAGCCGAATCAAAACAAAACAAAAACGCGTGCGAGGAGTTGGGAAGAGGGTTGGATGAGTCAGAGGAGCTGAACATGAGCCAGAAGATGGAGGTAAGGAGGGATATGACTATCGCGGAGTGTCATACATACGAGAATGCTGAGTTCATCAAAGAGTTATAGAGCATTCTGGAAAAGGTAGAGGATTTTTGTAGGTCAAAGAGAAACTGGTTCATGCCAATCAGACATGGAATAGTAGAATCATGGAAAGTGGTTCAAAAAATGAATGGCGCCGTAATCCACGCCAAGTGGCACTATGATATTATACCGCTGGGTGTTGGCTGGACCATCGGTAAGAAGTTGAAGGAAGTAAAGCAGAAAGCCACTCTAAAGAAGGATATGAGCCACAATGGGATCCAGACTTAAAAAGCTGTAGCAATTCCCACACCCCAGTATGGGAACAGAGTGAGGGAGCCCATCCTGAATCCCCCTGAGACAAACACCACCAAGGCGAAAATGAAGAAAAGGACCCGCACTGGTGCAGCGGCTACCGCAATAACCAAGAAAGAGGTTGTAGGGGTCTCATCGTCGCTCAAGACCACCAAGAAGGAGGTGGGAGGGGTCTCATCGTCACTCAAGACCACCAAGAAGAAAGATTTGAACAGGCGCGCTCGGTCTGAAGCGATTTCGTTAAAACCACTTGAGGGATTGAGCTATGCCAAGGTGCTGAAGAACCTTAAACGAAAGGTAAGGACAGATACCTTTAGTGTGAAAATCAAGGGTGTCAGGCAACCGAGAAACGGTGATATTCTGATTGACGTGAAAGTGAACACCACAAAGACTACGTGGAACTGAGTGAAGATCTGGCGGCGAAACTCCTACGTACAGAACACCTGAAGATGATATGGATGTCCTGCAGAGTGCGAAAGAAGGCGGGTTATGGTTGGGGCTGAGAGGTTCAGAGGACCAAGTTGGCATATTCAGCAGGACGCCAAGGCACGGCGTAGAAGTGTTACATCTATGAGAAAGCAAATTCCGGGGACATGGATTGGCAGGAAGAGGAAGTAAGTTTAGTGGGTATTGTCGTTTTTTCGGTCGAGTCCCATACTCAGTGCGTCAATGCGTTCTCACCTCTCCGTTAAAAAAAAACGATGTCGTGAAGAGTATATTGAGTGTTTGTTCGTAACACAGTGTTGAACATAAACTTCAGTATTGTAATACTGATTATATTCGGAATGTTTCTTAAACTCTTCAACAATAATATTTCGTCATCTATGCGCGCACTTTCTTAAAACGCATATTCCATAAGTTCCTTTTTTTTGTAACTTAAAGTTATACACAGCTCCAGCAGTCTTTTTTTTGTTCAGCTGATGACAAGTTTAAAAGCCTATTTTTTCATTAAGAGAATAATACTTCCAGCACTATGAGACAAATTAAAGGCCTTTTTCAGGTAAAAAAATGGTGCTAAGACTTTCAATTTGAAATAAATTTGCAGACAGTAGAATCTTATAGGGTTCAATTTCATAAACTATACAATTAGTTTTTTTTTTTTATTAACGAAACTATTAATGTTTTCAATTTGAAATGTCCAGTTTTTAATATTCGTATTTGAACTCATTGAATACACAAGGATTAAATTTACAAAAATTTCACATACTTTGGCTTTTAATTTTGCTTTCAGTTCAAACCATATTTTAGAAAGGGAACTCAAAGCCACTTTAAAAAAAAGTGTCTCTCTGACTAATTTTAAATTTGATAAACTTGCTGTAAAGAATCAGATTCAGTGATTTCCCGGCCGCGTCAAGGATAAATCTCTCATTTA
Source organism: Andricus quercusramuli (assembly GCA_932178445.1). Lineage (NCBI taxonomy): Eukaryota > Metazoa > Arthropoda > Insecta > Hymenoptera > Cynipidae > Andricus > Andricus quercusramuli. Next base: position 554,644 of record CAKNXH010000139.1, on the reverse strand, counting down.
CAAAAATGTAATTTCAAAAATAAAGTCTACTTACTTGAGGATCCCTGTGTCTCAAGTGTCTCTGAGTATTAGATGTCGACGGTACAATTTCAGTCGTTACTACTTCAGATGTGGTGAGTCGTGGATACGGTCTTTCTAACTCGAGGCTTTGAACCGCCACCACTTCATTTCCGGCCATAACAGCTGGACGTTGAGGTGTTGGTGGCAAAGCAGGTTGACTACCTAAATGATCTTTTTGAGAAAAAAAAAGAAAGAAAAATTGCACTTTAAGATATAATTTTTTTTTGAAACAATCCATATATTTAATTCTGAAGTAATTCAAGTTTGCATCTATTTCTTAAATCATAAAAAAAAATAAAGAAAACAATTAATTTAGGGTGTACGGATATTATAAGTTTTTGTTAATAAGGTTGGTATCGGCGTCACTAAGACGGAATAAACTGAAAGAACATACGGTGTGGTGAAGGAGGTAATTCAAGGGCAAGGGCCATGGATTCTTCGATGGATGGTGGCAAAGCTCTTTGCAGAGATGGTATTAAGTCATCATCACTGTTGCCATGAGGAATGGCAACAATTCCATCTTCAGGTACAATAGCCATGCCATATTCAACTACAAAACAGTAACGCAAATTCAAATTGAAAGAAACGTTCCAGTCCGTTTTCGAAGAGTAACAGGTTGGGAGTATTAATTCAAATTCAAGATTAAACGCCATGCGGACTCTAATCATCTTGTAAATGTAAGGATGTCAATTTGAGAAGAAATGCTATAGGGCAGGGCATAAAATGTTGCATAGTCCTACACACTTTGTGTAGTCGGGATTAAACAGTGTATAGTCCGAAATCAAATAGTGTATAGTAGACAACTAAATTTATTTTCTAAGCAACATTTTCAGTTTTGTAGACTATTAAAAAAAACTTCAATGTTTATTTTAACTATTATTTTTTAGTCTATAAATGTGATGCTCCGTAAGGAAAGGGCCCACTTTGAAGGTACGGAGTTACGTATAGGGATATATAGCCGTATAAATTCTCGACATTTTAAGCCAAGAACAAACCCTCTATCTTGAAAAATGAGTAGCCTGGGCCTTTTTGAAGTTGGAACATAGAAAACCCGTTTTTGAAAATTCGTCTTTTTGGGTAGAAAATTCAACTATTCGCCTAAAAAACAACTTTCTTGTCGAAAATTCATATTTTCATGTTGAAATTTATTTGCCTTCTTCAATGAAAAATATTTTATTAAAAATCTAATCTTTTTTGTTTAAAAATGCAACTTTTTGGTTGCAAATTAATTTGTTTTGGTTGAGGATTCAAATATTTTGTTGAAAATCATCTTTTTTGTTTAAAATATTAACTATTAAACTTTCCGTTGAGAATGCATCTTTTTTTGGTTGAAAATGTAACTATTTTGCTGAAAATTCGTTTTTTTCATTCTTTGGAAATTAATTTTTTTGGCTGATACTATTCCATTTTTGGTTTAAAACTGATCTTTATAGTTGAAAGTTCAACTATTCGTGTGAAAAATCTCCTTATGGTGTTCGTGAAGCAAAACTAATCGTAGGTGGCAATGAAAGTACCGATGAAAGATGAAATGCAACATGGTGTTTAATATGTAGTTGCTTACAATTAAATATATGAGTGTAAATAAACTTTGAATACATGTTTTGTGCTTATATAGGAAGGTAATTTATACTTGTAGAAGAAATTATACATATAGTGGGATATATGGTGAAGTACGGTAAACCTATCCTCATTTTGCAACTGGCAGCCTGAAAACTAATTATGAACCTTTTACCAACTACGATTAGTTTTGCATCATGAACCCCATTTCTCCTCATTCTATATTATTTCGGCCTCTGCAGCCTGTTTTCAATATGCATAATTGTACATCGATCATTTTCTTATCCGAATGCGGTTTAAGTTTTGTTTATCTTCTTGTAAGTGGGAGGGGGTCGACATATAAAAGTCAGTGTGTTCATGTGTAGTCCGAAATATTGAAACATTTTAGGCCCTGGTCTAGGGGCAGTTATCAAAATCAACATAATTTGATTATAATGCATAAACAATGAAAAAAACTTGTCAACTTAAAAAAAAATAGCTTCAGAAATTAAATTCAGAGAAAAGTATTTCTCACCATTTGTGGAAGGTAAAGCTGGGAGTGAAGCAGATTCACCCATCGTGTCACTATTTCCGTCTACAGTTCGTAAAGCAAGGGCTAAAGTGCTTTCCTCAGCACTATCATCTAACATTAGAGTAGAAGCTACTTCAGTCATTTCTCCTTGAACTTCCCAGTCAAAATCGCCTGGAAATTAGATACGTTATTTGTTAATAACTGCCTAATATTGGTAAAATTGACGAAAAATAAAAATTGAAGAAAATACGTACAGTATTCACTACTCATGCTTTTATGCTCGGGTTCCTGCATCAGAAGTACGCGAGGAACCACCGTTCTAAGATTTTCGGACAAATCGTCACTTGCGAACCAACTGGATAAGTCCATGTCCTTAATCACACGAGGAGAATCTCCACTGGTGTACTGACACAGTGGATTACTCTATAAGATTCAACATTTTTTTTAAGTTAGTTAAAATTATGAAAAGTGATAATAATGCAAAATCTTTATTATTTTCCGTTTGTATTGTTTCACAGTATTTATTTAGTTCACAGTGATGTTTTTTACTCGTTTAGAATTGTTTTTTTTTTTTTAGATTGATTCCATCACAAAGAGACAGTGTCATGATGACGATTCAATAATAATTTAAAATTAGTGCGATTGATCAATTTTCAAAACAATGACTATGAAAATGTAGACAGTTTATGTATATAGATCACTGTTTAGACTGGCCAAAATATTATTTTACACATAATAACAATAAAAAGAAAGAAATGCAATGCGTTGGCAAATTGGAAAACCTTAATATTGGCAAATGTATAAATAGAAGCGTTCAACATCGAATAATTTAACATGGAAATAACTAAAATTGTTGGAAAATATCATTTTGTAATCTTTAAACAGGATGACCGCAAAACTAATTTAAAAATTCAGTGATATTTCCCTGATTTTTGCCTGAACAGTTTTTCATTTGTATTAAACATTAATAAATGAACCAACAAATAAAAATAATGCAAATTAAATTTTTTAATTCAATATTATTAATAGTAAATCATGTAAAGTGCTACTTATAGAAATTCTCCGACTTTTGCAAGTATTTTTTCAAAATCCCGGAAATTCTTGACCAACAAAATTCCTTAACATTTCCATAATTTCCAGGTTTATCCTGAAAACTGCGGCCACCCTGTTTCAACTGCGAAGTTTCAAAGTTAAAGTCTGAATAGATTCATTTCACATTCAAATCGTTTGATATTAAACAATATAAAATTGAAAGCCTTAACAGCTGCATGTGTTTCAGATTACAGGATTTGAAAATTTATATTCATGGCAATCAAAAGGTAGATTTAAAATGAAACTTAAAAAATTGTATGCTTTCAGAAAGGAAACGTTTACAGGAGAAAACATTTTTTAATTAGACACATTCAACATTGAAAAAGTTCAATTGCTAACCTACAAAACTGTACCTTTTTAAAATTAATTAGTGGCACAAATTCCAAATAAAAATGCCGGAATGGAATATCTAAAATGAACAATTTAATACTGATACATATTTCGAACTTGAATATATCACTATATAATAACTTTAAATTGAAAGTCTGCAGAATTAAAGAATTCCGAAAAATCTATGAAAACGACGCACTATTTTAAAGTACTTTTTTTCAATTTAAAAAATAATGAAACGTTAAGCTTTTTTTTTTAAATTTATATCTTCAAAATGAAACCATAAAGGAACTAGGTATTCAAAATTTTACAATTTAAAATTGGAATCAGAGCAATAAATCTTGTGCTACATATGTATATTTTTAATTGCCAATGCAATGTTTTTCATGCGCTGTAGCGCGCGTATAATAATGATAAGTCTCTATAAATAATTTTAAAAGAAGGAATACAATTATTGCTGACTTTGAAAATATATAAATGTAGGTAACTCACAGCTTTATCTGGAACTTCCGCACTCATCACTGCCATCTCCATAAGATAAATAGCAAGTGCCATTACGTTCTCTGAAACATTGTGCCCATTGACAGACTTGTACAGAATAATGTATATCATCGAGTGGAAGACTTTCGATCGCAGAACGAGTCTCGGATCCTCGTAATCTGATGAAACTGGAACTGGGTGGCGGAATGGTGGCCAGGGTGTCGCACCGTTCTTTATATTGCCAGACTGCTTTACACTGAAAGATAGGTTTTGAAAATATGAATACAACTTTCAAAATAAAAGAAAATGTTGTATTGTAGAGGAATGTATGTTCATTTTAAGTAAAGATAAAATCCTACTATTTAATGAAGCGATCCATGGCTACTTGGTAGTCCTTCCGATGTACTGTTCTCAGGGAAACATGCAAAGGATCGAATGATTCTTCCCAAACTCGATGCTTGGGGCCATACATTCTTTGTTGCATGTTTCCACTCGCCTCTGTGTTCTGAGCTCTGAAATCTGCCACCTGTTGATCGAGAAATGAAAGATTAAATTGTTGGAAAAAATGTCTGGCGGTTGCATTTGCTTCGACTTTTGGCCAAGGGAGAGAAAAACTGTAGCAAATCTTTCCAGAGCGCAGCCGGTTACTGACTGGTAAAATCTGAATGTAGACATTCGATTTCATCGAGTCTTTACATCACCCCATCCTTGGCCTGTCCGTGCTTAACGTTTGAGACTAGACCATTTGAGAACCAGTCTTTTATTTATTATATTTTTTATTTATTAGGAATATCAAACTCACATCTCTCAGAATTGCTTCAAAATCTCTGTTTTGAGTAGTACCACATCGTTCTGGCATCAATTCCATTAGTTGACTGTGTGTTTTGTCTCCCATACATAACAATGTCACCATTTCTAGACCCGCCATTTCAGCGTCTGAAAGTCCTGAAAGAGATTTTTTGTTGTAAACTATTAAATATGACAATTTTTTAATTTCAAATAAAGTCAAACATGAAATCAATATTTTTTAATTCCTAAAACTATAAAATTGAAATTTGTACCTAAATTCGTGCGAATATTAAGTAATGTAGCCAAGAAAGTCAAGCAACTCTCGAGCATCGGAGTATCGTGTTCTCCTTCTAGATATTCATTCTGAGGAGCGTGATAAAGACTAAGACTCATCCATTCTCTCACATGGAACCTGTGAAAAATAATAATAATTATTATTCAAGTTTATAATTATAGTATCAGAATATCAAGATTGAGACAGGAAACGGAATTGAAAATTAATTCACTTTTTTAGTTTTTCAGAATGATTACTCAAATTTTGAGACAAAAACTCCCGGTTTATTTCGTTTTTAAACGAAATGTTCTTGATCAAAATATTTATTAGTTAAAATTTAAATTTACATGTATTTCATGTAAGATTATTTATTTCCTTTGCTAAATGTCTCATGTTTCTGAAAAAGACTGCACAATTGTAAACGTGCAAAATTAAATTATTATTATTTTAAATTTAGACTTCATACTTAAGAAATCTGAAATTAAACAGTTAAAAACCCCGACATTTCAAGCGCTTGGAATAAAATAATGTTGAATTGGTGTGTTCAAGATGGAACGATTAAAAATTGGAAGTATTGAAAGTTGAACAATTCCAAGTGAAGAGTCGAAATTGAACAATATGTGATTTCATGCGCTGAAAATACATAAACATGTTTTACTAAAACTTTTCAATAAAAAATGCATTAATTAATTACGTTTGAATTTTGAAAGTGTTTAAAATTGCCGAATTGTAGAACTTGCAAATGTTTTTAAACTTGAAATCTTCGAATAAATTTGCAAGAAAATAATAATTAAATATGAAGCCTAAATTTTAAAAATCGCATGCATATTGGAAAATCCTTTTGTTTAAATGCTGTTAATTTTTTAGTCAAATACATTTGGAGCAATTAAACTTGTAAGCACTAGAAAGTCTAATTTTCAAAAAAATTAAAAAACCTGAGTATAAACTGGTAACTTGCAATTTTCTGAATTTAAAAGCACCAATTTTCAGTCATATTAGGTCTGAAAACCGTGAAAATATTAAAAATGGGAGATTTTCAAAGCATTCTTTTAAATTCCTTTTCAATTTGATGAAGTCCAAATAAAAAATTTTTAATTAAATAACATTCATGAATATTTATAAAATTCTGTGGCGATCCAAGCTTAAAAACTTAATTTTATTATAAGAGTCCCAGTTTTTGAGATTCCAAGATTCGAAAACATATCGATTTAAATTAATGAATTTTGAATTTCTTTTACATTTTGACACATCTAATTTCACACATCTTTTAATTTTGATACCTAAAAACTGGAAATCTAAAAATAAATATTTTAAACCTCGATGCTCTAAGATCACTAAATTAATCAAATATAAGTGTTTGGATAAACTTAAAAAATCAAGAGAGCAAAGTGGTAAAATTATCCACATTAGAAAATAAATCTATATATGTGGCGCGGAAAACTTTTAACTTTTCAAAATTTCTTTTACTTTTTTGATTTTCTTATTTCTTGTGTCACTAGCAACCCTGGAAACATATTTCAAGAAATGATTTTGATTACGAAATAATTTGTTCTTACTTCTCAATAATTGTCTTGAGAAAAACGTCCGGTTGCAGTTTCATTGCACAAATTTGCAGGAGATAAATGTCTGCGTCTACCATGGAATTGCAGAAATTCGATTGAACGTAGGTCATTGCTTGGCCCTTGATTTGCAGTCCATTGCGCACCCATAGGCCATTCAGAATTTCGTAAAACGCCACCTGAAACAGATTCATTATTTATAAACTTAAATATAATAAATAAAAATATTAAAGAAATATTGTACAAAATTAACACATTCTTACATTCACATTTACATTTTCACATTTTCATTTATGAATGGATTTACCAAGTGAAAATTATTGTCTCGATTATTATACCTTCCCAAATTCATTAAAATATTGATATCATGTAGAATCTTAAGTTTATTTATTCTTTGCGTATCAAAAATGACGTGAGATAGAACTAAACAAACATATTTAATTTCACGTTATGAAAAATTCTCAACTGGGTTACATACAAAATAGCTGTTTTTCACTTTTCAGCAACAGGTTAAACAAATTGAATATTAAATTTTTTCAAATGTTAGAAAAATGAATAGAATATAATAATTCCTTCTCTCTGCCATGACATAAAATGGTGAAAATAGATCCTAAAGACATTGTTATACATATATTTTTTTATCAAACTTGTCCCTATTCGTACCTAGATATTAGTTTTATTCCCTTCCCAGAATATATAATTATATCCGGCTGTAACTAAAAGGAGTTACGCCATCTTCTCTTTACAAGCTGATGTATAAAAAGCAGTGCAAAGCAAACACATTTTTTTAACACTAGTATGACACATTTTGTTGAAGTAGTATAAACCTAAAATTTATTTTGTGAATCATTTTCACACATACAGTAATTATGTTCTCTAAAAAGGCTGTATATACGTACTAGAATACATATCAGGAACAAATAAATCAAACGAAATTAAATCATTTTTTAAGGAAATTGGAGAGATGAAGGGTGGCAGTACAGATAACCAACATTTTTCCGAAAATGGGTTTATTGCATAAAACATTCTTAAAAATCAAACACACGCTGTGTCAAAAGGATTAGTTCAAAGTCTCATTTTTTAATAGAACAATAGAAAAATTTTACATTAAACTTTAGTTAAAATTTTAGTTTAGGATTTGAGGGTAGTAATTATGGTATTTCTTCCCTTCATCATCAATATTTCTCTTGACTTGAATTTTCTAGGAACGAACCATTTTTTGGTATCAAACATTTATTATTCTCACGCCCAGTGTCCCCATATCTTGGGAGCAAGTTTTTTGGTTTTGTAAAAAATAGAAAGTTTGAGTTTTATTTTCTGCCAATAGCCTCGCCGATAGCCGACTTTTAAAACCTGTTAAATTGTAATCTCAAATTTTTGGACGATTTACTCGAAATTGGCTATCTTTTTAAGATAAAACTTTTCTTCATCCATATTCAGACACTCAATATCTCGGAAGCAAGTTTTTATTTTTTATTCAAATTGATGATTACATTTTTTTATAGCAATCCGCAGCAGAGCATGTTTCAATTTGTGATCAGTGTCACTTTGAGATTGTCACCTGACTCATCTATTTCCTCAAAACTGGATAACTTTTTCTGCTAAAATGTGTTTGCGGTTAAAGCAGCAGGGTGTCTAGTGATCAGGCAATTTGAAATTCCCGTTTTTTTCCCGATTTTTTTCCCGGTCAAATATCTTTCCCCCGACCAAGTTTTAGATGTCTTTTTGTGATTTTTAAAAGTCGACGTATACATAGAAATAGGAATTTTAACATAATAATAATATAAAGCTCCTTCGGCTTTAACGAACACATTTTCATCACGAGCCTTGTGAGAAAAAAGGTTAAAAGCAAGTTTTCAGATCTAATTTGAAAACAATTTTGTTATCAAAAAATGTATTGTACCTTGGGTCTTTTTGTAAAAAAAAATAAATTTGTTTAATTGTAATTTTATTTTTCATGATTAAACAAAAACTAAGCGTCTTATCAAAAAGTGATAATTAACAAATTCTTAGCTCTTTTTTGTGTGACCAATTTTTGTCTATTTATTTTTTTCGTGGCTTGTGTCGTTTTTCGTAAGGACAAATTGTTCGAATTTCCGAGTACTACGAATAGCCGTACATAGAAGTTTCAAACCTTGAAAAAAATGGTCTCAAACATTTTGAAAATGCTATAACTTTTTGAATTTTTATCCAAAATAGATGGCTAAAGAACTTGTCCTTTTCTTTTAGGCGTTAAAAAAGTGTGCTAAAGCTCAATCCAAACTCATCATTTTTTCGAAAGTTATCGTTCCTACAGACAGACAGACTAAACACTACATACAGACAACAGACAGACAGCTTCTTAAATATCGTTTTTTCTGACTCAGGGGGTCTCAAAACGTGGAGATTTAATGAAAAACGGCTATGTTAAATTGCATATAAAACCAATACCTTCTCATAAGAATGAGAATGTACAAAATTGGATTTTTTGTTTATTTGGTAATGTCATTTTTCACAATTTAAAGTATTTACACCAAAACCATGCGTCCTATACAAAAAAATGATTCATCACAAATTTGTAGATCTTTTTTAGATGCACAATTTTTGTTAATTCAACTTTTTTTGTATCTTGCATAGTTTGACGGCAGAATCGAATTATTGTTGATTTTTCATTATTTTTTTGCGGTGCCAAAATTTGAATTTTCGATTTTTTGAAGAAAAAGGTCGATTTTGCAATCAAATACGAAAAATTCCCGGTCCTAAACAAAATTTCCGGGGTTTTCCAGGTTTTTTCACGGTCCAATGAAATTCCTGGGGTTTCCCCGGTTTCCCGGTCCGCTACATAGACACCCTGAATCAGCAACACGTCATCTCGGAAGTGGACTTCTGTCTTCTCATTAAACAGTGATTTCGATTTTACAGAATGTTTTTCGTTCTTCTGAAAATTTCTGATTTTGTTGATTATTTAGTTCTGCACTGCCACCCTTCAGATATTGTACTCTTTTAGAGATAATAACAAATTAAATTTTTGCTCAATTCCAGGCCTATGGTCTCGCTACTTATTAACTACCCACACACAGACTCTAGAGTTATATCGCTAATTATCACACATCGTATTCGACGTCGGTAAATTCCCATATGAAAGGAGTGATTCAATTTGAAAGCTCAAGATCAGCGATTGGTTGAAGTTAGAAAAGGGCCTACACTCAAGTAACTTGACTACCAATCCCATAACATCGCGAAGTCGTATGTGCATATGTTCTTTCAGGGACGGCACAATTTATTAGATTTCAAGGAGGTAGTTAAGTATTAAATACAAATAGATACAAAATGTTCAATGCGTCACTTCAATTTACAATCAGCAATGAACTCCATAAATTTATTTGTAAACTGTGCCAATCTAAACACAATTATCTACTCTAAGTGGTGTTCAAAAACCAATGTGAAATAACGTGCCAAAAAAATACATTTGAATTATTTTCATATGTAAGTACCTACAGTCCTTTGAATTCTTTGATCCACCTTTAAAAGTGTAAAGCGTTCATCAGACTATTGCAAAACTCTTTAATACTTCAAGCTCTTAAAAGCTGCATGATTTAAAATTAGAGCGTTGGAAACTTTGCAATGTAAAATTGAAACCATTTTTTATACTTGAAATTAAATTAAATCAAATAATTTTTAAATCGTCAAAGTTTTGAAATTGAAACGTTCGAAGCAGAAACAAAATCGAAATGAAGTTTCAAAGTGAAAATTCTCAAATTGGAAACGTGCAAAAAATTTTACTTTGAATTAAAGTGTTCAAAATTCAACTTTTAAATACGAAAAACTGTTTAACGTTGTACAATTAAGAATTGAAAACGTTACAACACCACAAAAAGTTTGAGAAGTTGACCAATTTTTCAGAAGTAAGTTCGAGAGTGATGAAGACAGCTTGAAGCAGGATGTTTAATCCATATCTATAAAGAAAAAAAAAACGACGGACGCCATCCAAATTTAATGAGAAACCTTAAGGTGGTAGTCTGGTAACTAAATTTGAAAAAATCGATTTTTTTTCTTACATATTCCGAAAGTAAAATATATTGAGAGTATATTGTACAAATTTTAGACTGAAATATGAAAAATTCACGAAGCTACAGCAACGTTTGACGATTCTAAAATAGCCAGATCGAGTCGCAGGGCAGAAAAAGTTGCCGAAAATGATCTCAAAAAAATCTGTTATTAAAGGTAAACGCGTTTTTCTCAAAACAACATTTTTGCGTTCGGCCCCGGTAATTAAAAATATTCTATTAGAACGATCTAATAACGTATAAAAACTTGAAATGATTGCATTTTATTTTATTTTTTAAATCGCGAAAACACCTTTAAAAAGTGTCAGTTACCGGACTACCCCCTTAAATTGAAAAGTGAGAAAGTTTTAATTTTCATTTTTTTTATAATTTCCAGGCTTTTATGATTATTTTTTGCAATTCGACGGATTTTCACATTCAATTATTTTCAAATAAATAGCTTCAAAATGTAGAGTTACAAAAAATGTCATTAAATTCCGAGAAAATGGAGGAAAATTTGTTCGTTCTAGATACACGTTATTTCAAATTTGGATGGTGATTAAAAATCCAATGTTCAATTTCAGTAAAAATAAAATTGTTTTAAAGCAGTTTAAAGACACTGCAGTGCCGAATTGAGGTCTGACAGGTTTGAATGAAAAAAGTCATCCAGTTTAGAGAAAATGTAAGAGCAAATTTTTTTTCTATCGAGGCGCAGTTTTCCCTAACTTTAGACGGCGATTTTAATCCTTACTTTAAATTAAAAGAAGCAAAACAGATTTGCAGCTGTTTAGTTGCAAAAAAATTAAATTTTTTTGTGTTTGATGTAAAATTGATCTGATTTTTTGAGTCAATAACCACACTTTCAAAAAAATAAAATAAAAAAATTTGGATATTTCCTTTACTCATTTTGGAACTGGTTTATTAATTTATGGTTTTTAAATTCTAAGGGTTTCTACTTTGCAAGGCATTCAATTTGTATGCTATTATCTAAAATGTTTTTTTACTCAACAATTGCTTGTTTACTATTTAAGACTGAATCGCTAACAAAGAATCTTTTATTTAGAATTTAAAAAAATGTTTCTTTTAAAAATCGAAAGTAATACCAGAGTACCCGAAATATTTTGAAAATACCCGGGAAATCGGGTATCACCCTGGGTTCGTTTTCGGATAATAAAAGATCAATAATGTAACAGAATAAATGATTAAATTTTACGGTTATCAAAGTGAACAACTTAATTAACCTAAATATCAAGAAACAAAACATTCCTATAACCAAAGAAAAATGTCAAAAGTAAGTTGGGTCTAGTAGTATGCAACATTACAATACGGAATATGCCAGTCAAAATTATCATCAACATTAAATATCCATTTGCGTATGGAGCAAAGGTTATTTCCTGAACTACAATTTTCAAATCAAATGTAAATTGAATTAAAGACAGAGTCTTTTCAAGATTTTCTAACCTCATGGAAACCAAATAAAATAACTAAAACAACCCTTCGACTGTTTTATTTATTCTCAAATAAAGATTCGTAATCAGAAATTAATAGATATATTTTGAACTTAGAAATTAAATTGACTTTATTGCAATTAACATAAAATAATTGTTCAGCACTGAAATAATCGGACCATTTTTTAAAAATATTTTTGAGTTATTAGACAAGTATTTGAATAATAATTATATGTATTAATTATTCATGTTTATTCATTCTAAATTTCGCATGCGAATAACCTTTTTATTTAATTTTCACTTTTTTCAGATATCTTTTCTCGGTATTTTTACTTTGATTATGTGACAAAATAATGAAATTAGACGCGTGTCTAAATTTGAAAACGTTTTAGGAAAAATAAATTTCTATTTAATTTTACATGACACTCAAAATTCTGTTGATTATTTTTGAGTACATACCCGAAAATTGTACGGGGACAAGGGTACGCGAATTCTTTTGTAATGACTCAAGGACCTGGGTACGTGGGGTGTAACCCGACACATCGGATACCCACCCGATAGTCGATACCCGAATACCCGGGACACCGGGTATTCGGGTATCAGCCAAATACCCATCACTGATGGAAATGTCAAATTCTATCAAATTTCATATTTTCAGAGTGCAAACCCTAATCTAATTGCTAAAGAAATTTTTGCTGGATTCTTTTCGTTTTCAAAGAGTCTAAAACGTGAATCGTATAAACTGTGGATCGTTTTCAAATTAAAAAGTGAGTCCAACCATGAAGAATCCAGATGACTTCCTCCAGATAAAAATAACGGTACCCTCACGGCGAAAGTATGAAGGTTGAAAGAATTCTCTTTTTTTTGGGACTTTAGACCCAAGAGACAGATAAGAGGCGTGCGATCTATCGGAATATGTGGCAAAAATTTGGATACTTTGGACCCACTTCTCAGCAAACACAGTTACAGAACAGTTACAGAACAGTTCTGTAACGGTTCTAAAACACAACTTTAGAATAGAGCTAGAACTCTGTTTTGCACGTTCTGTAACAAATCTAGAACTTTATTATTACGCATGTTCTGTATTAATTTTGGAACAATTCTATAATAATACAATTGAAGGTTAATTTTATAAACAAGTTCTAAAAAAATACATCATTTATGAAAAAAATTCTATACAATATTTTTCAAAAGATTTGAATCAAGATAACTGTTTTCAAGTTATAGCCTTATAAACAATTAAATTTACACTGAAATGGACATAGCTTTTCAAGACACGCACTCCATAGAAAAAAATTGTCGATCGATTTGTTTATACTTTTGTATAAACAAAATATTTAGTTCAAGCGGAAAATTTCTTTTTTTTCTCTGAAGTACGTGTATTAACAAGCCATTTTCACTTTTTTTAATTTTGCGGTACAATAGGTGCTGAGATATTTTCCTGAAAAATATGTCAATTTTAGTGCAAATTTATATGTTCATAGAGCTTAAACTTCAAATCTTATAATTGTAAAAAAAGTGGAATCTGTTCTTGGTACAAACATTCTGAAAAATATTTTACAGAATATTTCTTTCCACAAATAATGTATTTGTGAAAAAAACTTTTTTAAACAATTAACGACAAACTTTTCGAAAAATCACCTTGGATATTCATGATTAGGTGGCTTTTCTCGACATATCAAGCAAAAGTTATCCTACAGACTACTCAGGGCATACAAAAATATTTAGTGGAGGCTGGATTATTATAAATTAAAGTATTTTAAGATAACTTTTCGCACATACTTAAATGTCTTACATTAATAATATACGGTACAGCAATTCATATAGCGTTATAAGTGTGCAAATAGTCATATAATTCATGTAAGTGTTCACATATTTTTATAAGTTATAAAAATACTTAATTTAATGGTTGATTTGAAGAAGTAAATTGTAATAGTGTTCCATAATATATAGAACATCGACGTAACACTCGACGGTACAAAGTTAGAACAATCGTTATAGAACGCATTTGATTGGTTGGTTCTAGAACAGTTCAGTAACAACTGTTCTGTAACAGGTCCTGTTCTTCATTTGTTCTAAAACACATTATTAACCGCGTTATAGGTCTAGATTCTGCACCGTTAAGGCACAGTTCTAGATAAAAGTTGGAACAAATTTTTGGAACAAATTGGAGATTATTTTGCAACACTATTAAGAGATGAATGGTTGATGTTGTTTACCATCACAATATCAGGTATGCTCTCCTTTTAATTTTATGAATTTTGTAAATGATTTTTGTGAATGTTTTAACTTCTATGTACATTATTTTTTTTAGCAATAAATATTTGACTGATGAGGGCTGACATAGTAACCGAAACGTTTCAACAAATTTTAAATTGGACGCATTTTTTATTCATTTTGACCTATCACTGGAGACTATATTTTGACACATATTCTACAAGGTCATGACTTTATTATCAACAAGTTGGAACAAATGTTTTAGAACGTCTGTGATCAGTTAGTAATAGATCAATTATGTAACAATTGTTCTGTAAAATTTGTTTTTTTTTTTTGTTTCTTAATTTTTTCTAGAGCAAATTCGTAACAAAGTTCTGGAACGACGATATAATAACGTTACAGCACAATTCTAGAAAAAAAAATTGTAAAAAATGTAACACAACATTGTTCCTTTTTTGATCCGGAACAGTTACAGTTGGTTAAAGAACGTGTTTACTGGGTTGGGGTCTGAGAATAACTCGAGCCGACCCTGCTTAGACCATTCAACTGATTCTGGTTGTCAGCCAGTTTGTGAGTTTGCAGTGAACGGTTGTCACGGATCTTGTCCCCGATGGAGTAGAGCGTCTATCCTGATTCCTAATCGAGTCAGTCATTTCCCTTTTAATTTTTATAAACAGTTAAACAGTTTGTCAGCCGAGCTTCTTTCTCGGGAAAATTTCTCATCGTCTCCCAATCACAAGACAATGATAAACAATCAGTTTTGATCTTCTACAAACAAGAAAAAACCAACATCAGACAGTCGCCACCTGTTCATCATGATTCGGTTTCAAGCGTCGAGTTTACTGTTCGGTTTCCTCATTTTTCTTGTGCAACCAAGCCACCAATTTGACATTAGCCTCGGAGATGTTACAGAAATAATAAAATTTACTAAAGAAACTGTGACTGACGCTCTAGAATCGTGGGAATTGATCCGACCAAAACAACCCAACGCAAATGGGGACTCCGATTTTCCCTTTGTGAAAAGAATGGAGAAACGGCTGATGGATCGCATAAACTTTGTCTCAAAAAAGTTAGATTCTATTGAAGGAAGAATGGAGGAACGGACTGAAGCGATGGTATCCAAAATTCTTCATGAAATTCCAGAACGAGAAAGGCTTGAAAAAGCAATGCATGATCTCTACAAGTCCATCGGTCAAGTTGAAAGCTTGTACCAAAGCTTTTTACAATATGCCAAGTCTCCTAGTAAGTACGAGAGCTACACGATGAAGGATTTTGCAAAGACGGCTGTTTCTCATAGATTGGGTGATTTGAGGGATGTTTTGGAGTCCATCTATAGACAAGTTGTACCTCAGGAATTCGATCTCTTTGAACAGAGTATTATACAGATGCTGGCTGACAGAATGAAGGTAAACAAAGAAGTTTTCTCGAGATGTGGCGTTGCCTCAAACTTTGCTCAAACTTCTGAGTCAGCCAAAGGCATTGACCCCTTCTAATCTGTTAATACAAGAATCCAATTTATTCATTCACACATATAGTTTAACAATCTTTTATCATTTATACAATTTTCATATTCTTATTTTCAATGTGTTTTTATAGATAATTCTACATCCTAGTATTTTCAACTTTTTACATTTTTTCTTTCATTGTGCTTCTTTAAAAGCCAAGAAATTAATTTATATTTGTATCAAACGGAAGCATTTGAATTTAAAGTTTGTTCAACTTTTCATTGGAAATCTTGAGATTTCCACATTCTCAATTTAAACCAATTTAAAGTTAAATAAACTCAAAAGTTCAAAGAGAAGCAAATTGGAAATAGTTGAAAACTAAATATTTTTTCGTTAGAATCGAACTGAATTCAAGTTTTTGCTTTAAATTAGCACAATTAAAATTTGGAAACTGACCAAATAAAATTGGTGTATATTGTAAATAGAGGGGTGCAGTCGTCTGTTTGAATTTTCCATGCGTGTTCAAACTTGCATTGAAACTTCGAACAAACGACTGCACACCTCTAATTGTAAAACTTGATCAATTTAACTATTTCCAATTTGAAAGCATTGCACATTAAGAGTTCTAATTCGTACTCGTACACATTCATTCGCTTGTAATTTGTAAGATTTTTATTTTGAAGCTTTCTCAAATTAAAAGTCATGGTAGGTGCTAAGAAGTTCCTAAAATTTGTCTTCTCTTTAATCATCAATTCTTTCCATTTCCTCCAAACATCAAAGTTTTCATTTTTAAGGCCTATTTATCCTAACGTTTTTGTAATCAGTTTTCTAATTTTAATTATCGTAAAATTGAAAGTATTTATATTAAAAGACATATAATTTTACGTTTCTAAACTTCAATGAATTTTAATTTCTGAATTTATCTTTTCTTAGTAATAAATTCTCATTTTTGAAGGAAATTGATTTACCTACGTACTTTTAATTTATTCGCTTTCCAATTCGGTCAGTTGGTGACCAACCATTTTTAGTGAGTTTTTCTCAATATTTGCTTTCAAATTTAGGTATCCATCAACTTGCAAAAGAAATTTAATTCCTGTTAATTTGGTTGCTTTAATGTTTAATATTTCGAACTTGAATTTTTCCTCTCATAAATATATTTCTATTTTTAATATTTCTTTTAAAAACTAATCAAGTATATAAACAAAATTAATAATTAAAATCATTCAAAAATACAAAGTTTGCAAGCTTTCAAAAAACCCATAACATTTAGATTAAGTTTTCATCAATAGGAAACCTTTGTACTTAAATGACAGTTTAAAATATCTGAGATATTGAAGATGAAATTTCAATTTTTTACGTTTGAATTAAAAATCTTGAGAATAATATTGATGGCTCATTGAATTTTTGTTGAAAGACAACTGTCAAAACAACATAATCTTGTCCTGTATTTTTAATGTTTTGATTTTAATCATCAAATAATCAATTTTCTTGATAACTCAATTAAAGATGGAAGCCAGAACTAATTTTTATGATAAATGTTATGCTTCCATCTGAATTATTAATTTTCATTGAGAATTAATGGGAACAGGTTTTAAATTAAGAGTTGAAAATCCAAATAAGAATATGAATTTGGTTCTCGTAAAATCCCAGTGCGAATATCATCTCGCATATTTTAATGCCAGCAAAGCGAGTAACTGAACCCTTCATGAATGCTATCGTCTACTAACACCTATCACGATTTTATTATGTACGTCCAATGTATGTGCAGTGGCATAATGAGAGACAATACTGTCACAACTGACTCAAATCCGGTGTAGAGTTGCACGAAATCTCGATTACACCGTTATTGTTCTTCGTAGGTAGGAATGTATACGGATGTGATTAAAAAAAGTACTTTAAAGATTTCCTTGGAATATTTATTGTACGGAGAGCAGAGATTAGATTCTTTTGATAATTAAATAAAAAAGACTAAAAATTATAGTCTTAGGAAAGGAAAACGAATATGAGTTATAAAATAAAGCTAACAAAGGTTTAATATTATGAAGTACCAATGTCTATTTGCCAAGTTCAAGTCATTCGCAATTGGCATCAACAGTTACATAGGTAAACTTATTAAACCTTGTAAGGAGAAACGAAGAATGGTATACGTGTACAAAACATAATTTTATTCTTTTCTTGTAGATTGTAGAGGATTCCAGGCAGATAATCGTTTCAATGCCAATCTTTGTTCTTGGATTTTATTATTTTTTGGGCCTGTTTTACATTTTTAAATTGAACTTAGTTACTTCTTCATTCGAGTAATTTCTTATCAGGACTTAAATTTCTTTAAAATTATTTTGAGAATTTTTAATGAAAGTTTCTTAACGATGCAGCACATGGTTTCGGAGTAAAACAATCATCGCTTGCGAAACGAAAGTCTTGCTATTTTCACACAATCAGCCTTAGGGGCACAGATTGTTAAACGCGACAATCCATTATTTACTTAATAGCCTTAATAGGATACTTAAGTCACTCAGTTGATAAAATCATGATTCGTGAAAAACAAATTTAAAATTCAAAGTTTAACACCTTCTAAATTAACTAAGACATTTGACTGCGCAAATTGAAATACTTTTAATGTTGGTTTCCTACCAATTCGGGTAATTTTTAATGTCGAAATTGAATTTTGAATCTTTTAAAGTGTGGATTCTTTACAATGAAGATACTGATAAATGGGGGAGTATAATTTCATGTAATATCAAGTTAATGTTTAAAGTTTTTGAATAGGTTTTGCGACTAAGGATAATTCAAATATTATGTCTACCGATTTGGACTTCAACTTGAAAATTAGAAAATTTAGTCCCAAATTTTATAATTTTACATAATTATAGTCAATAGACATATCACTGAGTTTATGACGAGCTATTCACTGCGGAAATCTTGTTCAAGGTCACTGTACAATATAGAATCAAAGATTCAGAATTACGAAAATTAGATGAAAATTTGCAAGATTTCACCGATCCCAAGATTCAGCAGACTCAACAACAGTTTCAAATCTCGTCGGAAATCGTTTAAATCTTCAATAATCTTGGCGAATCTTGAAAATATTCTTGAAAGATCTCATGAAATCCATCAGGTCACAGTAAGAGATCTGGAATCTTGAATCGCCAATTCCGATTTTTCAAGATTTTGGGATCGAGGGATTTACCTGATTTGAGAAGCGAATAACCCCCCGATACCTGTCTGACTTGACGAGTTGTCAACCCCACGGGATTTCCCAGTGGGATTTTCTGACTACCTTACAATTCTAATTTTTTTTTAGTGAAAAATGTGATCGAATAACTCCGCATGAATACATAAAGAGACATGCGCCCGGTGACTTTAGCCAAGGAAGGAGTTAAGAGAGGGATCGGAGGGAGTGAAATGACGAGATGAATGGTATTCCTTTCAGTTGGATTGGTGTTGTGTCCAAGCGAGCACGAGCGAGCAAGACTTTCATTTGTGACAATTTGTGAGTCGTGGCAAGTCTTTCGTTCAGTGGTTAACTTGCACTGTATACTATACATTTATACAATATATACATGCAACCACAGAGATTCTGGTCGAACGGGATCGAGTCGAGTGAACTAGAGTTGTGCGTCAGGCTCCACAGTGATTTGTAAACACCTGTCACTTGAAAGTTCAATACGCAACTCGGGGTTTTCACTAAAAAAATAATTCAATATCCAGTGACCACCAGTGACTTCAAAAAACTTTTTTTATTTCAGCGACGCAAGCAATTTTCAACACACACCTTTTGCTTACGCGCTGTGATCATAATAATCTCCATAGTGTCGATGTAATGTGCGAATATTTACGAACACTTCACATTCTATATTTTTCAAACTACAGAAGCTTGTATTACATTCACTCGTACCTCAACCTGAAAAACAACTTGGCTATAGGAATTCATTCAATTAATAAATTTATTAAAGTGGAGAGTGGAGAGAACCTTTGCTAAATTGACTGACGGTGACCTCTTTTTCAAAACGAAAAATTATCTACTAAACAAAGGGGTTCACTTCCTAATTGTAATCTGACCTTTGGAAGTTGGAAAATAATTTGCAATTCGAATGAATCACTCCATTTTCTTTTAATCATATCCTGTGGTTCGTATTACCACAAAATATAAACAAATGAAACAAAGCAAATGGCGAAAACCTGCGAGTAGAAAATTACCCAAATTAATTTGTGCAATTATCTGGGGTTGAATATAGGCCAGAGAGGAAGTCAGCAATTCGTACTTCATGAAGTTTAAAAAAAACAGTAATCATGTTTCAGGGAATAAAATTATCAGTCTCTCATTTTTTACGGCACTCTTAATTCTTATGAAGTACTTGGTGCTCTAGTAAACTTTTAATTCAGCAAAATTGTGCTTATCAAGCTAGCATTCTTTAGTTCTCATGACGTATGTAATGTCTCTTGTATTTGTGAAATCGTTTTGTGAGTTCAAGGATGGTTCAGACGCGGGTCTAAGGTTTCCCATTTAATTTCTAATACACGCTGATAAGAAATCTACGTCGAATTTGTCTCTGCGTTAAAGGTCAAGTTTTTGTTTTGAAAAGAAGAGAAATATTATAACAATTTATTAATTCAATTTTCTTTTAATGACCAAAAAATGGAATGCCGTTTCTCGAGTTGAGCACCCAGGAGATGTTTTTAAATACTTTGTCTCACGTCTTGAAAATTCGTATCACGTCGTACGTCACTCTCCATTATCATTTCAAGTTTAAATTCATTCCTGGATTTGCTTTTACTGATCTTTTTAAATATTATGTTTGCTCTGGAGTTTGAGTTTGAGCTGAGGTTTGAGCACTTGAAGATAAAAAAAATTCCTCTGAAACCAAAACCAAATAAAAATTCACCATATAAAGGTTCTCTCTACTCTTAGGTTTGAAAAACCAGATTCCCAAAAGTGCATCGAAAATTGAGAAGTAAAAATGAGACTGAAGGTGATTTTTGGCGTTTGTCTCCTATTTCTGGAGACAAATGCTGTTGTGAAAAAGGAACATTCGAAGATAGACAGTTTACGACAAGCTTTGCTGAAGCAAGGGGATGATCTAAACCCAGATTATCTCCAGAAGAATGGGTCGGTCTATAATTTGGTGAAGGTTTTCAAAGTGTTTGGCGATAAAGCGGATAAGACGTTCCCATCTCTTCCAGACCAACATTTGGATACCCTCAACTCAGTATGGCTTTGGGCAAGAACGCAAATTGAAATGAGAAGGATAAACGGTCTTTATATGAAGTTCCGACAAATGCAACTAGATATTACGGACAAAAATGGCATTTTCCCGACACAAGAGTGGGTCGAATTTGCGAAAACAGTTATTCATGATCCCAACTTGTCAATTCCACGGGCTCTTGAACATATTGCGGATTACATCGTCAATCAAAACTTGTTTGTATCGGCGTATCAGGTAACTGCAAAATGATGAAAATGAAATTCTAAGGTTAACAAAAAATATTGGGTTTATTTTATAGTAATTTGCAGGTGTCATAAATTCTGAATTGTTTAATATTAAATATATTTTGAAAATTCTCGTTTGAAAGCATTCCAATTCAAGTTGACTGAGAAGCAATTTTACTTTGAAAAATAATTCAAATTGATAAATATTCGAATTTTTTACCAAAAATATTGGAAAGAATTTAAACCTTGAAGGATTTAGTCAAATAGTTTTGTTCGCATCCAAAAAAAGGTAACTTAAAAAGCGATTACGGTCTATGCAAAACATTCAACTGTGAAAGTTGCAAAATTGGAAAGATTAAAATTTGCGAGCACCACAATAACAAAAAAATTGAATATTCAATGCAATGTAAATTGGAAAGCATTGATACCATTTTTTAGGAATCAAAATAGAAAGGTATTACAATTCTGTTGCAATGAAACTTTGATATCAATACCATTTTTAAAGACTCCAATCTGATGAAAAACTTAAATTTGGTAACATCAAAATCAGGAAACATTGTCCAATTTTGAGGATGGAAACTGACATGTATTAAAACTTGAAGGCACTCTTCAGTGAGAAAAACTCAAATTTGAAAACGAAATTTAATCGATCAATAGTAAATTTGGAAAAGATCCAAAATTCGAAACATTGAATGTTTATAAAAGCTAAATTTGATAAGGTTTCTAATATACAAAAATTGATGGCTTGAGAACGACCTAAGTAAAAGAATTACAAAATTAAAAAGGAATTTTAATTGCAAGAAATCTTTATAAAAAGACTATAACAGATGGTAGTGTATTTTTTCTTTTACGTCTGGGAGTATCTTTTGCAGTCATCACAGGTTGTCACTTGTTCATCTATTTTTATCCATTTTGAAATTTGTCACTTATTTTGGAAATTTGTCATCCTTTTCACCTATTTTGGAAATTTCACCTTTTCTCAATTGACAAAGTACATTTTTATTTACAATTTAATTTTACAAAATCTTGTGAGACCGTATTCATTTTAATTCAATTCGCGGTTCATGCTTGTGCACAGAATTAGTCGCCGTCGAAATATGTTGTTTTTTGAAGAAGAGGAGATGGCACGAATTTGACATATTTTATCAAAAATTTGGTTACGAAAATTATGAATATATTTAAATTTTATGAAGGATGATGCAAACTATTAAAAAGAATTGTCAATCTTTAAAGTGTGGTATTATTTAAACCAATGCAGGAATTTAACTTTTCCGTCTTGCATAAGAACTTTTAGTTTTCTTTCTATATCCGATGGAAAATTCTTTTATACATTTCAAAATTAACAAAATAATGGCGATTTTTCTGAAAACGTTGAAAGATAATTTATTAAAAAACTCTAGTAGTTTTCCATTCTCAATTTGTCCTTTAGGGTTCTAAAAATAAGTCTCTTGGCACTTTTTTTAATGCGTTATGTTTAAAATCTTTACTAAAATTGAAACAAACTCGGTTAACATAGTATTTTGTCTAAATAATAATTTTCATGCTGTCGTTAAAAAAAAATGTTTTGCTTCCCTGCAAGTATATTTTCGAAGATAATCAATAACACATTTTAGCTTATACACAATTCGTCTTGAATTGTTTTTTTTTCATCATTATTCTTTCAAAAAAAACATCTTATCAACCATACAATGCCATCATAAAATCGTATTATTATGATAAAATACAATTTTATCCTGTACTATTCAAATTGAGTAAAAAATTTGTCAAATAAGCGAGATCGACAAAAGCGTCAAACAAATATTTTTTCGGTTTTTTTAAGAGGAATGTTTTTGTCCTTTTGACTGTGGTAACTTATGCCGTTTTTGTAAAAAACGTGGATTTTTGTATTCTGAAGAAAAATACTAATGTAGAAAAAATAACAAAAATAACAAAAAGTTAAATACCTGCGATTAAAAAATATATATTTATATAATAATTTACAAGTTAATTAGTTATTTAGAAATCATTTAGAAGTTTCAAGAATTAAAATTGGCCTCAAACAAAATGCCAAAGCGATTGAAATTGGATGAAATTCAAAATTTGAAAAACTAAGGTTTGAAACCTTCAAATTTTAAAAGCATGTAGTATGGGAGCATATAATTTAAAAATTAATATAAAGTTTGAAGCATTGAAATTTGGTTAGCAATTTAAATAACAAATAAAAAATACAATTTGTATTTTTAATAATATTTTGTACAAATAACTGAAATTATATCAAGTGAAAAACATTTTAATTTATTTAATTAAATGTAATTAGCACACCTGCACATATATTCTAAACTGAATGCAAACACATGTTTGGGGAAAGTTAAAATAAAGAATATTCAAGGCTTTATTGACATTTTCATACTTTTTTTTTCATTGCGTTAAGCGATAAAAGTGGACAGAGGTTCTCAAATATTTTTATGCCAATGAACGATTGGGTTCAAACCAAACATTTTGATAAACAAATGCCAACAGTTATGCACATCTTAAATGAAGGTTTTTATACAAGAATTTAAAGTTTTTTTTTAATGTTCTGGCACATAAAGTTAGCATTTTTTTAAAGTAAGGTTATGGCACTGTTGATGGGTACATTCGAAATCTGGATTACTTTTAAAATACATCATTGCTATAAAGATACTTTGTGACACTTGCACCATCAGCTTTCAGAAAAACACATATAACAAAACTATTTGAGAACCACTGCTACTTAAGTTGTGATTAGTGCATTGATTTTTACGATTTTTCGTGGAGTTTAAAGTAATTTTCTGTATACAGTAGGTAATAATAAGGTTTATGGTCATTTTCTGTAAATAAAAAATACAATTTCCGCGTTTCAACAGAATTGGGAGGAGGGGTAACATTATAGGGGCAACATTTTACCAAGGCCGGTGCTGCTGTTACAGCAAGAATTTTTTAATTTGCAGGAAGCTTCCTCACAAATATGCAACTTGAATCAGTCCCCACAACAACTTTTGTATAATCTCTACAACACGATTGCCCTCACTGAGATTAAAGGCTACACAATGATGCAGTTTTCCTTAACTCTGCTGAAACTCTACGAAAATGGTATGTTATTGTTTTGAAAACAATGAAAAAATAACGACAATACTTATCGAAAGTATAATATTATTTATCATTCTGAAACATGATTTCAGGTTCTTTCACCGAAGAAATGGAGCAACTGAAGCGAGAATACGCAATCAGAACTTCTGAAACCCTTCGAGCAGTAAAAACAGCAATGGCTTTTGCACCCAGAGATCTTTGGAAATGCGACCCAACAGTTCACAAATCAGGTGAGAATATTCCTAAATTTTTGAAAATCCTATGTTTTTTAATTTCAAACTTTAAAAAACTAAGCCAGCTGAGTAGTGAATAAGAGCAGTCGACCGGTAATCGTAAAACCTGGGGTTCAAGTCCCAGCACAGTTGTAGGCATGCATTTTTTCAAAGACTTTTCGGATTCTATTTTTCCAAGTAATATCTACCCACTCTAAACTTTTACACACAGTTTATTTTTTTATATGTTTTTAAGAGGAAACCTACACGGAACTGAAGCAACTTTTCCAAGGTTATATTGTGAATGAAGTAGACCTGAACGACATAACAACATGTAGAGAAAACTGTGGTTATTACACTGTTGCGAAACAACAAGGTTGTTACCAAAATCAGTTTTGCTCCCAGCAAAAAAGATGCAACGGAAAAATTCTCCATTGTCAGTATATTGACTCCGATATGTGGATCTGTCCATCGGTAAGAAACTACTATTCAAAATCACAAACTAATTTTAAAATTCCAACCAAAGGTAATCAATTATTAATACCTTTTTTTCGAATAGACAAAGAACAGTTCTCGAAGATACGAGTACATCGAATATGAAAATGGACAGATGTTTGGTCGAAAGAACAGCTGTCCTGCAGGAACCACAAAGGTCGACAGTTGGTGGCGTTGGCTTTTCTGGCACTGTAGTTATTGTTTCTGTTATTGTGATGATCACAACACCAACTCTGATCGTTACTTCAACCTGAGAGATGTCCTTTCTGATATCGACAACAACAAGTGAGCTCTTTTTACAATTCTCCAACAATCTTTCTAGGCTTGAAGAAATCCTTCTCTAAAGCTTGTACTTGAGTAAAAAAATTAACAATTTTACAGGGTCGTGGTTGGAGTAAGACTAAAGAAAGTAAACAAGATTATCCACATCCAAATCAAGGAGGGAAAGCTTCTTCCTCAAGGAACCATCGACACAGAAAGTATTTCCTGGAAAGCCATTGATGATTACACAATATTAGATCGAAATGTCAAAGATGGAATTGACTATCACACAATTACCTGGGAAAAAAGAGCAATGGACTTAGATGATTTGGTTCCGCCACCCGATCATTTACTAACCGGTCTGCGGTTCAAATTGCTCGGTGCTCATTTAAACCTCGAAATTCATGCGACACCTTTCAACTTTACAACTGGAACTTTGATGAAAGAAAAGAGTCGCTGGTACGCAAATGACAACACTGATGCAAACGAAGGATTCAACGAACACATCCCAGTGGTGGGAAAGAGGTAATATTTTTAAATCCTCTTCATATTCCAAGAGCAAACAATTAACAAATGTTAATTCGAATGACAATTTTTATTTTCCAGGACTGAATTGACGTTGGAGAAGCCAGATATTCCGTCTCGTTTGCAATCGAGAGCGGTTCCAGATTCTAGGTCGAATCAATATCTGCACTTTGCACCTACTGATCTAGAGAAAGACGCTGGACAAACCACTATTCCATTCCTTGATATTCAATCGATAGAACCAAAACCACCTGTTCCAATAGCAGGAGCAGGAATTTTCCACAAAGGCCTAAAAGGATCAGGAGGGTTCGTTGCTCTAAAATTGATAACATACAATTTCTCACGACATTTGCAAGTCGATTTGTCACCTCCGAAACCGGTGATCGGATTAAGTAACGAGATTACCAACTCGTAATTCGTATTATGTCTTTATCACAAGAAAAAAAAACAATTATCATTCGGGTGCTATAATCGTTTAACAACAGCACGTAGAGAAAAAATGTACTTTTTTGAAAATACAATTTAGTAATCTAATAATAATGATTGAGACTACGATTGTCCATAATAGCTAGACACGTAAATTCGTTTCTTAATCTTACAAATTTCTCTTCTCTAACGTGTGCTTCGAAGACATAACAAGTATTATTATCTAAGCCACTGTATTCGATTCTATAATACTAGATGAATTGAAAATAAATGTATTTTCATATAATATGAAGATTTCCCGATTTAACATCAGAATATCGTAAAATTGTTGCGAAAATTTGTTAGGGTTACCAATTTCATTTGGAGTCTTTTTTGTATACGATTATATGGTTTCTTGAAAGAAGTGATTGCGATTATGTAGTTAGATTCTAATTTCCATAAACGCCATTGTAATACTCGAATATTTGTAAAAAGAGGAAGATCTGAACTATTCTGCGAACTACGGGCAATAATAGAATATAATTTGCTGTAATTGAAACCAAAAATATCATAGAGTTTAGTATTGTCGAGCCTACTAGTTACTCTGACTTGAGAGAAATTCTGTGATTTTATCTTAACCAGCAATGTTTGTATCTAGAGCTAAACTTACGATATATATGTTACTTTTTGTAATGGATGTGATAACGTGAAAGTTTCATTAAAGTCCGCATAAATATGAAGCTAGTTTTATTTTATAAGAAATTCGAAGAGTTCGGCCTGTTAAATTTCAAAATATAATAAAATAATGGTACATACCTGTTTTTGTGAAGCAATAAAATTAAATAGGTGCTGTACAAAAATTCGAGAAGCAAAGTTTTTTGGTGAAGAAGCCATTTTTAAAATCTTATTTAATGAAGTTAGGAGTTAACTTATGTTTGTAACAAAATAGTCTATATTTTATTTTTTAATAATTAAAAATTGTGCATAAAAGTGTTTTATGATTCTGTATATAAGAAAACCTCTTTGTTGATATAATTTAACTGTGGTCAATGTTCGTGAATGATTCAGGAAGTTAAACATTGAAGGATAACTCTAGTGTAATTACTAGAAAAAGTATAAGAGTTGCCTAGCCGGTTTTAAAAAATAAATTTTATAATAGTTAATAATTTAAGAAAGTAGTTAAACTTTAAAAGTCTGTAAACAATTTTTCATACAGAATATAATCTGGTATTATCGAGTTTAGAACAGATTTCTAATTTTTGTAAACAAACTGAAGCAATTCAATACCAGGGCATCGATTTCGCAAATAATTAAAAATTCTGATTCTCCAAAGATAGAGGACCGATTTGAATTAAATAAACTGGCTCCAGGTATAAGAGACCTGCAAACTGTTCTTTTGAAAATAATGTTCCCATTTCAGTACCAGGAAATCTTATGAGATGGTGATAAAATTTGGCCTATCTGAATTTGCAATTACAAATTTAAGAAATATTAAAATTTTTAAGTTTTCCACTTTCTAATTTTACCAAAGCAATACGTCTTTAATTTTAAAAAACATTTTTCTGAGTGTACAATTTATTTTGGCTCCACTGAAGAGAAAGGTTTAACAGTTGTATGTGGTTACTTAAACTTTCAAAATTTCAAAATTCAAAAAAGAATCTTCAAATTAATGAATCTAATACGAAAGAATTCCAAGTCTGAAGGGTTTAAAATTGAAAATAAAACTGTCAATATTCAATAATTTCAAACATAAATTTACAGAATCGAAGCTTTCAAAATAAGACATCCTCCAAATTAAAAACATTAAAAAATGTATGATATAACAAAGTAAAAGCCATCAAAATTGAAAAATTTACATTTCGATACTTTAAACCAACAATTTTAAATTGAACATTTACAAATTGAGTTTATTTAAAATTAAAACTTTTGAAATTCAACAATTTTACATTAAGGGCAACTAAAATGCAACAGATTCAGAAAGGAGTGAAAATTGTTCAACTACTAAGTCTTTCAATATGAAATTATACAAGACTGAGCGATTGAGATTGTGTTAATGCAGTGAACTTATGATTGTTAACGTATTAAAGGCTACCATTTTTCAATTCCACAAATTTGAACTTTAACTCATTGAACACTTGTATTGGAAGTTCTTCTGATTCAAACGCATTTTTCTAATTACACAATATTAAAAACTTCAAACTCAAAATTGCGCAAATATTAGGGCTTTCAATTTGAAATAAATTTTCAGGATATTTTCAATTTTAAAATTTCGAAAATTTGTTATTTTCAATGTCAAAGGCTTCAAGTTGATCAACTCTTACTAACAGAATGACTGCAAAACTTCATTTTCAAAATTCCCTGACTTACCTGATTTTTCCCTGGCAAATTTCTCATTTTCCCTGACCATTAATATTTAAAGACCAGAATTTAAATCTTGTAACATTTTTATATAAAATCTTCCATAAATGGTCTAGAAGAATTTTAAATTTAAATGTATTACTGTTGACAGATACTTAAAGTGCTTCTTATAGAAATTCACTGACTTTTGCCAATGTTTTCTTAATCGATGACTTGCGGTCACCCTGATAACAGTTTTAAAATTGAAACTGTTCAATTTTCAGTATGTGAATTAGAAATTATTGAATTCCCAAGGTTAAGAAAATTTCAACTGAAAAAATTGCATCATATATGGGGAGATGTTGGAATCCAAGTTTTTCTGCGTCCGTGAATGATAAATATGAGCAATTATTTTGAGGATTAGAAAAATAAAGAAATTATATGTTTCTAATTAGCAAGCGATAACACGTCCAGAATTTTATTCAATAAAGATTATTATTATCTAGCGACGTTTCGGTAACAAACCGTTACCCTCATCAGACACCCTCAAGATGATTTGAAAAGTATTCTCTGTAGAATTACAAAAGGTCTAAGTCGAAATGGAAATTTGTACACATTTTTTTCAGCGTTGGAGAAATATGAGTATTGTTTTGAGGCTAGAATTTTTTTGTAGTTCTTTTGGATGTAAATGTGAAGTAGCTACTGTGCTAAACTATGTTATATATTTAAGTTGTTTTGAAAAAATTAGTAAAGTGGTTGTAATAAATATTTAAAAGGAAAGAATTGACTTAAAAGCATTTTGTTCGTGGGAGCGCATAAATTGGACCTTTTGTAATTCGACATAGATGCTTTTATCATCATCCTCAGGATGCCTGATGAGAGTAACGGTTTGTTACCGAAACGTCGCAAGATAATAATCTTGATTGAATAAAAGTCTGGATGTGTCGCTTGAGAATTAGTGGAAATATAATTTTATTATTTTCCTAATCCTTAGTAGAAAAAGTAATTAGATCATGTTCCAACCTAAAATTATTCAATTTTGAATGTTACGAATTGAAAATTCTTTAACTACTTATTAAGACCCTTATTTATAAATAATACCTTTTTGAGAAATTAAAATGAAACTAATCAATTTTGTGTACATAATCTAAAAGTATTGAAATTTAAACATTTCAAAAAGTGAACACGTGACTGTAGCATTACCTATTGCAATTGTAGCCATTTTAAAAACTGACCAAACGAACTCGTTTAATGCCACATTGTTTCATATGATGTCAAGAGAAATTTCAAAAAGTCGGAGAATTTTTATTTACTAAAACTAAGAATTAAACGATTTCCGGGTCCAGTAGCCACCCTGTCAGTTTACCTATCCAATCGACCCCAACACCCCCTGTGAATTGTCTCAGAAAAAAAAAAGTAAAATTTCACTAACCTGTACACGTAGCGGATGCATCATAAGAAGATGGAGCATTTCGTTTGAGGGTAAAAGCTCATGAAGTACTGCACCTTGTTGTCTCACAGCTCGACACAAGAACACTGCAAAGTATCTGTGAAGTGGGAGATGAAACGAAACTTGCAGTCTGTCGCTCTGAAATGATTAGAAAACAAGTATATGAAAACGAATTCAAAGTTTTCAATATTTAAATCATTCAAATACACCAGAAAATCGTGCAATTTACCACTTTTGTATCGGTATAATTCACAGCATCCAACCAGTCTTGTAAAGCAGAGAGACAATATGTAAGAATTCGTTCACAGAGTTCTTTGCTCTCAGGTCCTTGTAAGTGAGATACCAAAGCCCACATCGGATAAGCACTTGCTTCCAACTCAGCACTGAAGGCAGCATAGTAAGTGTTGGGCTCAAATTCTACATGTTGGCCTAATTCTCTTTGATTCACATTCATACCTGAAAAATAAGGACAGATTGGATTGGATGTAATTGACTGATTGTAAAAAAAAGCTAATGATATATTATGGATGAAAATAAAAAAAAATCAATAATATCCTGTCTCGAGAAAACGCGTAGCTTCCAATCACGTATTTTATTTTAAATTTAGGATTCGATACGGTGTGACTCATTTTACAGTACCTTGTGCATCAATGATTTAAAATTTACCTGGTAAGAAAAAAAATCATTTAATATGCATAAATATGCATTTATATATGAATAATATGCATTTAATATGCATAAATCACACCCGATCACACATCCCTCACTATATTTTCCCAAAGTGAAATGCGGTTATTTACTTACTTATTGCACATCACAATTTTGTTTATGGGTATATGTTTTCACAACAGAATACACAATTATCAAATAAAGTTTAAAAATAGTTTAATACTTATAATTGCAGTATACCAATTGGTTTTTAATGTCCCCAAAACTGAATGTCACCTGGTTGTATGCCAGTTTTTAAAGATTTTTTTTTAACGACAGAGTTGTATTTTTAAATTTCAAGAGTGATCCTCTAAATAGAAATCTGTTATGTCAAATATTTACTATATCAAAATTAAATACGATGTATGCATCGTTTATTAGATCTGTAATGTAATTGGTGTCACCCCGGCACACCCATTTTCTCTTTGAGGAAGAACGTTCACCAGATGAATTTATCAACAAAATATTGCTTACCATAGAACCTGCCTATCTTTGAAATGCTTTACTGGTACAAAGTAGGTAAGTAACATTAACCAAGGTGTTTAGTGTTTCTTAAAAAAAAAAAGAATTCCAGAACTTTTCCAGGTTTTCCAGGATAAAAAATCATTTTTTCTAGGAACCTTTCTTTCTACTGTAAAAATATACTTTACACAAAACATAGTAGCAATTTTGGATCTTGTGGAAATAAAAAAATTGTCATATGAGAATTTTCTCATACACCCGTAAATCTGATTTTACGGTAAAAAATCCGTTTTTAAATGGATGCTCATTTTCTCACAGTGAAAAAAACGAAGCTACAGTCGAACATATTTCTAATTTTCTCATTTTTTACCGATTTCTTCAACTTTAACAACAATTGAATGCCACTTTCTACCATCCATTAACTTTTTGCTGTTAATATAATCAAACTGAGTTCAATTCCGCGTATAGTGAGCTTTTTTTATTATAATTGGTAGAAATTTGAGTAATTGAATTTTAAGATAATTTAGCAGCTGAATCCCCAACCACAGCGAAAGCTCATATGCAATTTTCGCTCGCGGTTCACTGAAACAGTGAACCTCCCTGCTCAACTTTTTCCCCCTGACCAGTAATATTCAAAGATCAGAATTTTAATCTTGTAACTGTTTCAAAAGAGAATCTTTTATAAACGGAATAAAAACAATTTCAAATTAAAATCACAAAATGTATTTCAATAAAAATTACTTTTCTACAATAAAAGATAAATTTTCAATTGAAAAGGATGAATTTTAATTCTAATAAAATAGTTTTATTTTCAAAAAAAAAAAAAAAAAAAAAAAAAAATCAACAAAACAGTTGAATTTTTAACGAAATTGTTGAATTTTGAACCTAGAATGATGAACATTCAACCAAGTGAATTCTCAAACAAAAAAGATTAAACTTCAGCCAGAAACAGTTGTATTTCTAACTAAATAATATAATTTTTGAAGACAGTTTAATTTTTAACGAAAAGAGAAGAATTTTCAATCCAACAGTACAAATTTTCAGTAGAAATAGATCAAATAATTAAATTTTCAACAAAAAAGTGGAATTTTTAAACAAACAGTTGAATTTTCAACCTATGAAAATGAATTCTCAATCAAAACGACGAATTTTTATCTGTAAAAAAATTATTTTTAACCAAAAAGTTTCAGTTTTAACAGATTTTGCAGTTTTAAAAGAGAAAATTCCAACCAAAAAGATCAATTTTTAACTAAAAAGGGATAAGTTACATTTTCTTCTACAAAAGTTATTTTTTAATAAAAAAAAAGATTTTTCAATAAAGTAGTTACACTTTCCACCAACGAAAGGAATTTTCAACAAAAATGATACATCTTCAACTTGAATAGTTAAATTTTCAATTAAAAAAATTAATAACAAAAATTCAACTAAAAGGATGAATCTTCAACAAAATATGATTTTTTGACAAAGTGGTTCAACTTCCAACCACGTGATGAAAATTTCAAAAACATATATGAATTTTCAACCTACGAAAAAGAATTTTCAAAACAAAAGAAGAAACAGTTGAATTTTTAACTAGAAAAGCTACATTTTCACAAGTAACCCGTAAAATGTCAACCGAATAGTTGAATTTCCGTCCAAAAATACGACTTTGCAACAAAATAGTTTAGATCTCAACAAAATAATTGAATTTTCAACAAAATAGTTGCATTTTGAACCAAACTGTTGAATTTTCTTTACACAAAGATGAATTTTTAACCAAATGATTAAATTTTCAAAACAAAAAAATTAAATGTCAACAAAAAAAAAACAGTTGCACTTTCAACTAAATAATTGAATTTTTCAGAAAAAAATTGAATTTTTAAGGAAAAAAGAGGAATTGTCAATCTAAGAGGACCAATTTTCTGTTGAAATAGACGAATATTCAACAAAAGTGTTGAGTTTTCGACCGAAAAGGATGATTTTTTAACAAAATACTTGAATTTTCAACAAAATAGTTGATGTGTAAACCAAACACTGAAATTTCCTACATACAAGGATGAATCTTCAATCCTTTTTTCTACTTGAATTGTCTAAATTTTTTAAAAAATTTTACCCTTATATTACGGAGGGACATGCGCAATTTTGAGATCATAATAATATCTAGAAAAGTTTTCAATACGTTCTTATAAAATAAAGAAAAAGAGTTGAGAAGATTATTTATTTCCTGAGGATTTCATACAAAATCACATTTCTCATTTTACCAACAGGACCGACCGACAGCAAAATTTTCCGACATAATCTATACTTATTCCAAAAGGAATAAACAAGAAATACTTTTTCACTACCAGAAAGTCATAATTTTGCATTAAAAAAATTTCTACAACAGCTTTTTGAAGTTTACTTTGATATGGAAAAATCATGGGTAGGTGTGGCAACTGAAAAGAAGTTAGAAGAAATGTGACATTATTTGTTGTGTGTTCTCATATTGGTACCTCTATTGGAATTCAAAATATTCAATAAGTTGGTTTCCCACCAAATTATTATTATCATTATATATTATTCTGTGGTGAGTTTTCAGTTTATTAATTTTGATGACTTTTAAAGAGACCCTTCTACACTTTCACAATTTTCCTGATTAAATATTTTGGATTTCAGAAGAGTAATCTCCGATTTATATGATTCTTCTAGGTTAGGTCCATAAGCCACAATTTGTATTTAAAAGCTTATACTTTCTACATGAGGTGGTAAAAAAAATCACATATTTTGCATAATGACTCGGAATTAAGACAAGTTTAACATATTTCAAGGACATTAAAAAGGCTTGGATTTTACTCATTGCATCACCCACCATAGTTATGCATATTGGAAAGCTTACCTTGAAACATGGAGAGAAAATCGAACCACATTTCCAAAAGAGTATTGTCACTCATGAAGCGCTCCGCGACAGGTTTGTGTGACAGCACATTATTTAGATCTGATACCAGGGGCCAATAACAATGCTCCTTCATTACTTGACGACCGCAGTCTACGACGTAGTGGAAATTCTTATCTGGGTCTGAAACGTATTTATTTGTTTAAAAACATTAGGTCTAACAGTCAGCGATCCAATAATAAACAAATTATAAATATATTTATAGAAGCACTCACAGGGTGGGCACTCAAATTTAAAAAAAAATCTTGCTCATTTTCTGGCTCACAAACATTTTTCCTGGCCATTCAAAGTTTAAAATGTATGCGTCCAAAACTTACTCCACAACTTAAAATTCAGACGTTCAATATTGTACAAATTCAAATTGGTATGCCTTAAAATTCAATCAGTTTAATGTCAAGGCTTTCAAAAATAAAAAATTTCACAACTGAACACTCAAATATAAAAATTTATAAATGTTTAAAGTTTGACAATTTGCAATAAAAGCGTTAAAAATGAAATAATTTTTTCTTCAAAGTGCTTAAAAAATTATCCTTCAAAATTCGACAATTAAAAATTTCGAACCAAAGAAAATTCAAAAGATCCAAACTGAAGTATTAAATATTTGAATTTGTATAGCAATTTAATAATTTTGAACATTTTAAATTTGAAATTAAGAACAAAATTCTTCAATTTTAAAAATTTGCTAATTTGAAATTTAACATTTTTGAACATTTTTAATTTTACAATAAATTGCTACATTATTTAAATATTTAAATTTAAATTTTACAATTTCAAACTATTAAAATTGGAAACCATAATATTATCAAGCAACATAACATTACCTGAAATTATTCTGACGTTTAAAGTCAGAATACTTAACATACTTCTTCAATTAAAAATATTGTTCAACTTTTTTAAGCTTTTAATTGAAATTCTAAACTTATGAAGACTCTATGTGAAATTATTAATTATAACCCTTAAATTTCATATTTAAAAATG
This sequence comes from Andricus quercusramuli, assembly GCA_932178445.1. Lineage (NCBI taxonomy): Eukaryota > Metazoa > Arthropoda > Insecta > Hymenoptera > Cynipidae > Andricus > Andricus quercusramuli. The sequence continues at coordinate 519,598 of CAKNXH010000139.1, read as the reverse complement.
TTAAATTATTTGCAATCGCAGAGAATAGGTTACCACAATTTGAATTATCGATTGAATGTTTAAGGTATTACTTTAAAATGTAACAAGCATTTACAATTTTAAGTGATTTAAATTTAAAAAACTGAATAAATTAAAATGGTAAAATCTAGAACATTAAATTTGAATTTTATTTATATTTAAAATTGCAGATTAAAAAATTTCTTCAATACTTTAATTTACTTGATAAATGTTCAATGGAAAATTCAGTCTTAAATTTCGAACGCTTGAATTTAAAGTAGTTTATTTTTGTAAGTTTCTGATTAAAAATGATTAAATCTTGAAAAGTGTATTGAAGATTGCAATTTACAATCGTATAATTTTTACAATTATTATTTATAACTATTAAAACTTAAAGCTGTCCAACTTTAAAGGCATTCAATTGAAGATTTTGAAAGTTATACGCTTAGTTTTGAACACTGTAGTATTAAGTATTTGCAATTAAAGAATTAGCAATTCTAAAAGACTTTTGTTTTAATACGGATCATTCGTAAGCCTTGAATATAAAATCGTTAAATTTTGAATGGGTCAAATTTAAAATTGTGCAATCATTTGACCCTATAATCGTGATAGTTAAAATACAACAAAGTGTGGAGAAAAATGATAGGAAAGTAGGCATATTAGAAAAGGTAACAATTCTTTCAAAATGGAAAGTAACTCGCTGGCAAATTTTAAGAAACATTAAAAAATGTGCATTAAAAAATCTTTAATGTTTGGAATTGAACAATGAAACATGGAAACTTCTGAATTAAAATTTTGATTTTCAAAAATAAGACGATTTTCGAATAAGTGCTTAATGCCATGTAACACTTATTCGATTCCTACCTGACCGTAATTTTTTCATCAAGTTTATGTCCACACGGAATGAGATATCGAGTTGCAAGTTTAGGGAAGTACATTATTTCAATTTTTCATTTGTAATCGTAGCTATTTTGAAGAATCTAAAAACGAAATTCTTAAAAATGATTCTATTTCATATATAAAGTAACTTTAATAATGATATTTTTTCTAGAAGGCATAAAAATAAAGCCGTTTTCCTAAAATCTGTTGAGTGGCCGTCCTAATTTTTGAAAAAGAAAGAATATTCTAAATGTTCTATGTTATACATACCATGAAGTGTGTTTTGAATGAGTATTTTGCTCATCATGTACTTTAGGCTGATCACCATCACATGCAATAGTTTCATCTGATCAACCATTCGAAGGGCTAGGCCTTCGTTACTGAACAACTAAAAGTTAAAAATTAATTATCAATAATACTTTATCAACAAAGTTTCAAACCCTCATAATTTTGATAAATTAAAATCAATTTATTCACCTGTACACTGACGTGAACGACTCTATTACTCAGAGTTTCTGGGTCAGTCGACCGTTCCAGCATCATTGAAATCCTGCTATAATGGAGAACGAAAGCTCGTGTTAAATCTTCCTTATAGTCTGGATCTGGCAGCATATTTAACAAAAAGCAAACAAGTTTTTGAGGAAACTCGTAAGCGACTGTCCAGAACACCAATTCTTCCAGAAACGTATTGTGTTCCAGGTGTTCTCGCAGCGAAGCACATTCTAAAATTAAAATGGATCATCAGTAAATTATTGAATCTGGATATGGAATTGCAATTCTTTCGAAAAATAATTCGTTCTTTCATTACCTTTATACTCATCTGGCGGCTCGGGATTGGGCAGGGATTTAATAGCGTCTTGATAAATTTTATTACTATCCTGACAGTAACTATCGTACTCTGATTGGCCAGTCGAGATTGTGGGATCCATGAAACATCGATATTTTTGTGGATTCGTAAGTGCTGCGGTCATCACATGTCGCATTACTGCTCCCATATTATTAAAGTCGAGCAGCATAGTTAAATAAGCGTCTGCATCTTGAATCGCGACTCGATAGTCTGACACACCAACTTTGCTGCAAGGAAGAAAATCCAAAGTTTAGTAGAAATTTTTCTATTTTCGATAAATTTCGACTTGAAGTTTAAATTAAATTCCGTAAAATTTTAAATTGCATAATTTTGAATTCAAGGTGTAGTGTCAATGGTGGCAACATTTTGAACAATAGTAGCTAAATAGTGGCATGACATTTTTTGAATAATATACTTAAATATAAACCACGCAGGTCTCGGATCGCCTAGAATGCTTTTAAAAAGTCGCGAAATTTCGAAAACTTAATTTCTTTAGGAATACAGAGTAAAAGTTTCAGATGCAGAACTCAAATTTGTAGTGTTTTTGTATTTTATCGGAGAAAATTAGATCAGGGGCTAAATGTAAAGAAAAATACCGTGTCTATGCTCGTCGGAATTAGGTGGAAAAATAAATAACATAATAAACAATATTTACTAACCGAGTAGTAACTTGAAATTTCTTATTTCTAGCATAAAATCCTATGGGTTTGAAAATTATATTTGCACAAATGAAATGAACTCTAAAGTCAAGACATAGACTAAAAACTTAAAAAATTGTTGACCCATCTAACATTTGTTTTTGAAAATATATAAAGTCAATACGCCATATGACGTCTAAAATATTTTTTCCTACAAATGTTAACTTATCCACTTGCATTATCTTCGAATGATAAAAGTTCATAGGCAGTTTAAATGCATTTTGAACTTGAGTCGCCTGAGTTTTAAATTTTTGTTGATTTAAAGGTTTCTTCAATACAGAATACTTTTTAGGTTGTAGCCTTTTTTGTAAATTTAACTTCTGCCGAGTCGAAAAATTGCAATTTCATTTTCTGTCGTTTAATTTCAACATATTAAACTGTAAATGTGTTGAACTGGAGCCTTTTCTATTTGAATTGTTCTTGATTGCAAGAGATTTCTAATTTGAACTATTCACAAAAAATTTGAGATTCTTGTTATCAATAAAACATGAATATTTATTATTTAACATTTTTATTAACGCCATTCACATTTAAATATTGTTCAATTTGAAACTGATTTATTTTGAAATTTGGAACGCTTCCGATTTGATGGTTTTTACTCTTGAATGTGACAAGTAAGCTTTTCATTGAGAAATTACACAAATTTGAAACAGTGCGATTAAAGTCTGTATTTGTTTATTTCTTAATAAATGAATTTGAAATTATTCGATTTCGGACCCTTTCGACATTAAAAGGTTCGACCAATATGCATATGTTAAAAATTGAAACGGTACGATTTTGAAAGATGTTTCTTCAAAAAGTCGAGAATGTACAATCGAAGGCCTAAGATGGACATAAGGAATATATGAATTTAACGTATTTAAGATTAATGTTGGCATATATTAGACTTTGCGACTATTTTCCGGTAGGTATATATTTCTGTTTCTTTTTTTTAGCCAATGAGTGAAGACGTACGAAAATATCTTTACAGGGAAAGTGAATAAATAATGGAATTAGCGGACAATTACGATAAAGCAGTGGTATTAGTAGCATTTTTTAAACGCTGCATCGCTCAAAAAAAGTGTCAATAGTTGCGTGACTCCGAGCCCAGAATTCTGGATATAAACACTAAAAACAGAATTGTACATTTTTTAATTTGTAACCGGACTCTGAGGCCTGGAAACTCTAAAGCAAAAATAATGTCGTTTTCCGAACTTAGTATCAAGGACTGGACATTTGGAAGGAAATCACGACTACCAAATTCTCAACTTTTCGACAATAGCCTTTATATAAAAAATAAATCAAACTATAAATTACCAATTTTCGCGAAGATGTTGGATAAGACGGAGAATAATCCTTGGCATCATGGCTTCAGCGACGCACATCAAGTCAGAAGGTGCTACGATTTTATTGACTGCAGCTTTTGGACCATGTTTGTCACAAAATCTGTTCAAAGAAAATACACAATAATGTTGGTTTGGTCTTTTTTATTAGTTGGCAAAAAAAAAAGAATATTATAAATTATTGTTGATGGTTTGGTTCTTACCCAGTCTCTTTCATCACAGATGTGTCACCACAATCACAAGCACCTCCTGCTTGACTGATAAACATGTTGAAGTCATGCTGCGTATGATTTCCCTTCTTAAAACATTCTTTGCAGAGGGACATGCAGGGAGAAATACCGCAGGTGCGACATCGGTAGGCAACAAAGTTTGGTGTCCAAACTAATCCGCAATTAGTAGCGTTGTCGTATATCCTCACTGAAACAATAAAACGTACAAATTAATGGAAAACTATACATTTCAAATAATTGCAACAACCTAGATTCTAACAGATAAAAATCTCCAAAATTGAGTATGAAGTTTTTAAAATATTTCAATTAAACGTTTTAAAATGTAAAGTAGGTTTTGAGAATTTCTTTAACAATTTTATATTAAACTAAGGAAGTTCAGGGAGACTTTTGTAATATCCGGAAACAATTCCCGGTCATTTCTCGGTTTGTATAAATTTTTCTCAGTCATTCATTTTGTCAAATTTAAACTTTCGAAACTAAACAATTTTAAATTTGAAGTACTCCAAACTGAACATCAAATGAATGCATACAAAGCCCAAGCAAATACGATGGGTAACTAATATTCAAAATTGAGCAATTTTATACCAGTTGAGATTCAAAGTTGAATTACTTGAATTTCAAGCCCTTCAAAATTGGATATTGATTCTAAATTAAAAGCCCAAAATTTTAAAGTTTACAAGTATTCTCGCTCAAAATTAGACAATCTTCAAATGAGAAGTTGTCAAAATCCGTCTGTTACCATGTTACCAAAATCAATTCGAGCACTGAGAAAAAATGCTATTGAATCAAAAGTACGCACTTTTACGCTTGTTCAAAAGCAGATGCTACTGTTTCAAATGAATATTCAATTAAACAATAATTATTTATTTCGGCTCAACAGTAATGCTATAAATTCGATAGTATATTCATTTGAGTCAATAACCTAATCATTTTTAGGTAATCTTCAGGAAGCAATAAATATGCAAAATGCATTAATACTACTAGACTCGAACTATCACTCATAACTTATAATATTTGATCATTCAAATTTTGATATTTAAAGCATTTCTTTGTAAAATACAGAATATTAAGTATACTATGTATTAAAACTATTTTTTAAGGCATTAACCTCTAACAAACTAAATCAAAATTAAAAATTGAAAATTTTTATATTGTAATATGAGGTATTTAAAATGCTGAGAATTGTACAATATACAATTAAATGCATTCAATATTGTATATTATAATTGAAGGTTTGGAAACTTGAACCAATTTTTCTTGTAAATTTATCGATTGAAAATATTACATTTTTAATCCAAGCCAAAAAAATTAAATAATTTTAGTTACATATTGGCAATCAGAATTCAATTTTTTTAAACGATTTCAATTTAAAGGTATCGAACTAGTTCGTTTTCGAACATTTTCAACATTAAAATATTCAATTTAGAACGCAATTAATTTTGTAAATAAAAAAGGATGAAACGACCGAACTTGATTTGTCTCTTCGCGTAGAAAAGGTTAACAAACGCAATTCTGAGTGAAGGCACACATTTTGAATTGACTAGTTTGTTACCTAATTAATTTGTATCTGTTTGGATAATGAATCATCAAGCTAAATAATGGTATTCTAGTATTTGTAGAATTAAAATTGCTTATTCTGTACAGTTCAAACTTCGAAGAATAAAATGTCAATTTTTTAAATTCTTAGATTCGAAAATCTTAAACTTCTTAATAAAGATTGTTAAAAATTGATATATTTAAATTCAATGGGTTTAAAATTGAGCTTTCAAATCTCAACGATATTAAATTTTCAAATACTCTAAACTGAAAAATTCAAAGTTTTCAATTTAAAATTGTCAAAATATTTAGGCTTCGATTAAATATATAGCAATGTAGAATCATAAAAGATTTCAATCAAACAATTTAAATTTTAATCGCTGTTATTTCGAAATTTCTAATTTCTTAACTATCTCTTCTAATTTCCATTTTGAAACTTTATCATTATTTTAAAAGCACCAAAGTATAAGAAATGTTTTTTCATCTCAAATCAGTTCACAAAATAGTTTAATTAGTTGCAAAATTTAAAAAATGAGTTTTTTTTTTACTTTTTTCATACAGAAAAATGTCTGGCAATTAAAAAAAATTATTTCTGTCAACCAAAAAAGGACTTGACCGTTTAAGGGTTTAAAGTACCAAATTCTTGACGCGTTAAATGAAAAATTGTTTAATTCTGGGCATTTTAAACTTCAATTTTTTTAGTCTTATTATCTTTTAAAGCTTGAATTAAAAAATGTTCGAAACTTCAAATTCCAAGATACAAGCTTTCAAAATTTGATAATTTAAAATATCGAATGATAAACTTCACGATTGTAATTGGAAAATTTTATAATTTGCAAGATTGCAGAAACAAGCATGTAACCAAGAAAATGTTCAAACTAAGTACTATTATTTTAGATTTCAAGTTCAAAATATATTTAAGTAAAGTAAATTTATCCGCTTAGTGATAATCATATTTTAAAAAGAAAATATGTTAATCTATCACCAAAGATTGACAATTTTAAATATAAAATTAGGTAATTTGGAACTTGAAGATTGTTAATAGGCTTTATAATTAAATATAAATTATAAACTAACATAAAGTCTCACTTTTTACTCCATAAAAGTATTCTAAAAAGTCTTTCTAGCCAAAATAAATTTGATTGTCAAATGATTCCAAGATTTCAAGTTTGATCACCTATCTGACTTCGGTCAGTAACCTGTCTTTCAATAGCACTTCACTCTGTCAATAACCTCACATGTTGCTAAATTAAAAAAATTAAATAAAAGATATTTCGTTTCAAATATAAAACTCTTCGATACTGATACTATATTTTTTCAATTATTTTCTTATATTGGTTTTCCAAATCGAGAACCGGAAGTTAAAACCAGTAAACCAGATTTTCGAAAAGCTCCCAAAGTCTATAGATTACTAAATTTTATCAAGCTTTTCAGATCACTGCTTAAAAAAAAGATGATGATTATTATTACCTAATTATTGTTTTTCAAAGGATTAACGAAAAAATAAATCTCTTCATTTCCTTTGAGAAATAAAATATGACGTAGTCACTTGTTAAGCGACTTCAGAATTTTGGGTTCAACCACCTGTCTACATGATTTCATAATAGATTCGGTCAGTGCCCTTTTACTTTCAATGACCCTCCGCTATATTATAGGACAATATGACACGTGTTTTCCTAGGGCGAGGGCGAGGGCATCATAATTACAATGATCGAAATGCCAGAAGCATATTATTTAAATCTATTATTATATGTAATTGACTACTAAAAGGCTGTGAATTTTCTTCCTTTTTTTCAATCGACAAAGTTAATATTTTCTGTCAAGAATATGTTACTTCAATGCAAAATTGTACAAGACTAAGATGAGTTGACTGCATATTTGAAATGCATTCGGTCAAGGACCTTTTTACTTTCCGTAACCTTGATGGTCAATCACCTTTATCTTTTTTAGTTTTCTGAGGAACCGTCTCATTTTCAAACTTTTCGAATATTGTTTCTTCGATCAAGCACGAATCTTAAACCCCCTATTTCAGATTATTTAAGAACTTATTTCCAATTTTTTTCTTAGTTGTCAAAATGTTTTTCTGGTCATTAAAATTGTCAAATATAAGTCTTGGATACACTTTTCTTATACGGTTATTTACTTATTTGAGCAATCATAGGCCCAACAGTCAGTGGCTACAAAAGTGGTTATACTTTGTATCCATTCAGATAATTTTTATATGAAATATTTAAACCATCGTCTAAATTAATAAGTAATCTAAATTATTATCCTATTTGCAGTAAGATCAATCCATAGGCAAAATACTGGCTATTTCGTAGTAGCGCTGATTCTGTTAGAATAGATAAGTGTAATAATATTAGAGGATGAATCGTCTTCCAGCATAATTTTGAAGTACGCGTGCGGTCAATACCCCTTTACTTTCAATAACTTTATGTCCGGTCAGTAACCTTTAAGTTGTTGGATTTTACCAAAAATTCAAAGCCACTTTCACAACTTTTATAGCAGGATTTGGCAAATCCTTTATCAGTTGATGAGTTCTTTAAAAAATCATTTTTAATCCCAAATTTTCATCTCAAGTGAAATGTATACATTAAATGCAGAAGTATTTTTTGTTGAAATATTTGGAAAGAGTTCAGATATTTATTAATAAAACTTTGTAAAGATTTGAGCATTTTCTAAAAATTATATCAGAAACTGAGTTTTGGGGTAATCCCAAAATTGTCCAGGTAAGATCTGTGGACACTGATTGATTATTCCATTTCAAGCTGTTGAACCGCTTGTCTGATTTTGAAATCTACTTTGTCATTAACCTTCTTACATAATTTTGTTGATGTCTAATGACAACAAATGGACAGATTTTAAATCTCTTCCAACCGAAAGAAATATCTTTTTTCGGCTTAATCCATTTAAGTAAGTCAAAGAAAAAGACAGACTTGACTATACGAAAATTATTAACTTTAGTTTTAAAAATAAATAATATCATATTTCCGGAGGAGAAAAAAGAAATTCTTGAAGAATACGTTACTTTAATTCGATTTAGTAACATTGGACTTTGCTGATGAAATAAATATATAATTAAATGGATGCAGGGCTCAATAAATTATTATAAATCAAATATCAATGTTTAGATGAAACGCTGGTATACGAACCTGGATTTTTTCAACTGCGGATATAATTATTTTGTTTCGAAATTTGAATGTCGAAATTTAAATTTGACAAGATTACGATATCCGTGGCGACAAATTTTTAATGCAGATTCCTGTAGGATTTTTTGCGAGGAAAGCGAATCTCAAAGTTTGAAATCGATACCTTGAATAGTTTTCGAGATATCAAATTTGTTTACTTTTTCCAATTACGTGACCAATTACAGGGGTGCCTCCCCCCCCCCCCCACGAGGCGTTGGAAAAGGGGCAAGACTGTGACCTTCATCATTTCTGTGACCAGTCACAGGGGTGCTTTCCCGCCCGCCATGAGGCGTTGGAAAAGGGGTAGCGGTGAGACCTGTATTATATACGATTATTTAATTTAACAGAAAGATCGATATCTTGAAAACTATTCGAGATATTGATTTAAAGAATTCAGATTCTTTCCTCTAGCAATGAATCCTATCGGAATACATATGAAGACATAAGGTAAATAAAAAACAAAAGTTAATAACTTCAACATGAAATATTGATATCTTGAAAACTTTCGAGATATCGATTTAAAAATTTCAGATCCGTGTTTCTCGAAAAGAATCCTATCGAAATCCATATCAAAAAATTATTTTAATAAGAAACAAAGGCTAATAATTTTAACATAAAAAAACAATATATCGAAAACTATTCGATATATCGATTTAAAACCTTCAGAGTCGTGTTTCTGGCAAAAAATCCTATAGGAATCCACATTACAATTTTGTGGACACGGATGTCGTAATCTCCCCTCAAATTTAAACAATTTAAATTTACATAATGTGCTTTCAAGTTTAAATGGCTTCCAATTTACTTTGAACGGAAACTTCTTTCAAATGGTAAGGTATTAAACTGACAGATTGAAAAATTGCAACATTAACATTTTTTTATTCTAATGTTAAATATTTAAAAATATTTAACTTGAAAATTTAAGTCAGACGAATTTGAAATTTCAAAAAAATCAAAATCAAACCTTCAGGATTGAATAATGTTAAATTTTTGGACAAGGCCTTCTACTTTAGAGTCCGAATAATTTTAATTTGAAAATATTTTCAACTAGAGTTAAACAAATTCTTGGTCTAAAAATAAATTCACTCTCATTTCCATCGATATTGATGACAGAATAAGCTTGCTCTCTTTTAATCCTTTTATTATTAATATTATTTTGTAAGTGTTAAGTGTGGGACGGGGGGGGGGGGGATAAAGTAGACCATTCAGAATTCTTTATAAATCAGGTTCCACAAATATCCTTTTTTTTATGAGATTACTCTTATTTCACAACCTTTTTCCCTGACCTGAAAATCATTCATTTCATTAAGAACATTCCTTTTATTTCCTAACTATTTTTTCTGCAGTAGGAACTTTCACGCCTTTAATTTCCATTGCAATTTTTTAGTCTACTTTCACGTTAATGTTTGAATGTAATTCTCAATGAAATCTATTTCCAGAAAACAATGTCCCAACTGAAGTTGACGCACTTGACATTGCTCCAAAACACAAAATCCCTGAGCTAATGGAAAGAAAACTGCACGTGCAAAAGCGAATGGTCGGAATGTCAAACTACAAACCTGTGTTGACAAACTCATCCGGTGTTCTACCACCTGCCATAAGCCACTTGCACCAGTCGATAGTCTCCCAGTCGTCGATGGCTTTACTAGGATGTAGCAAAATATCCAGGATGCCGGTGAGGTTACGTGGTGGGCAGCCGGATTCTATTATCGCCCGGTTGTTGCATTCTGCATGAACGTAAGCTGCAGCTCCCTTTTTTCCTTTATTTAGCAGAACCTGCGCCGATGATGATATTCCTGACGACGTTGAAGCCATCGCGAAAACTTGTTTTCTCTTCCGGGTTGCACGTAAACTTGACTCCAGAGAGTCCTAAATACCTCTAAATTTCAACCTTCCTCCTGGAATCTCGTGGTTGGTTCTGATGCAGTGGAGCGATGCTTAAACATGGGTCGAAAAATCGAGCAGATTTTCACAGATTCTTCCGTTAATCCGTCTCGCGTGAAAAACAATTCTTCGGTTTGTCACGACTCGCGCACTTTCGGCAATTTTTTAAGAAAGTGCCTCCGGAAAATCTGCCAAGAAAAAGTGGCCCGCAGACCAGAGGATTCTTCACAACCCTCATGTCAGTGAAGATCTCCCGTCAAGACAATCCGCGATTTTGGATCTTGCCACATGACGGTCAACAGAAATGGAAATGTCGGCATACAACGTCCGCGACCCTCGGCACTTTTTTCGAGAAAAAAACGTCCACGACAAGGAAGGCAGTCGACGATAATTGTCAAACTTGACTAACCACATCCACAAGATGAAGCAAACCAGCGAACCTATAATGCAACTACACAGTCACAGTTTACAGATGTACACAGCTAACCAGGTACACACACGAGTATTTTCACAGGTGCAGTCAGTCCAATGATGCAGTGTTGCCACATCACCTCAACGAAATAACCTCAAAAATGGTTCTTTGGAAATTTATTTCAAAAAGACAAGAGGCATCCGCGTGTTTTGTAAGGGAAATTAGCTTTTAGTATTAATTTTTTTCATGTAGGTACGCTAAATATGATTTTTTAAAGGGATTGAAGAGTTTTTAAATTGAAGGGAATGAACGGAAATACCAGATACGGTGACGTGACATTGACAGCCAATCGACGAATCAAGTGTCGGCTGGAAGCAAAGGTCTGGTTAGTCTCCCGATTTAAAAGTTTTGGCGCGCTGAACTGTTCCGCTTTTTATTTATGTAATATCTATTCTATCCAGAAATCCTTAATGTATTTTTTAATATAGAATATATACGGTATAAGTTATTTGGTGAAGGTTTTCTTCTTATAAAATGGTACGAAAATTGAGAATCATTTTTTAAAAACGTTACTCCGTTCATTTTTAAAAGTGAATTTTCTCTTTAAAAGCCTAGGCCCAATTTTAAATATATGACTTTATACAGTTTAACATAATTTTATGTAAAATGTAATGTCAACAAATTGAAATTAATGAAAAAATTTCTATTTTAAAATCCAGCTAATAAAAATTCTCAAAATATTTATGACGAATAGGGATTACTATTTTTTCAACCAATTCCCTGACGCATCGAACGTCCCTAGGGCTCCCGAATGGACTTATCATTATTGTTAACAATAAATATTTCGTAAACCTTAAAATATAGGTAAAAGTGGATGTCTGTCTATAATATGGATATTAGGGCAATTAAAACAAAATGGTTTTCGAATCTGAACAAGATCACTAGTCCAAGTTGTACCTTTTTAGTCCAAAAATGTTGCAACAAAAAATACTCAAATTCAGATATGATTAAGGGGCCCTCTATTTGAATATCTTTTTATGGTTTTTATTTTCGGATTATCTTGAATATGCACGTATTACATTTTTATACATATAAAATCATCCCCTTTTGCATTACCATCACTGTAAATAATTTAATGAAAATGTTTAATTTTTCTTGTTTCAAATTTTTCTATAAAGAGTAACTTTTCTTAATTTAATTACTGTATTAAATTTAGTAATTGCCATACCGTACTTCAAATTCTTGTACACAAATTTGAAATAAGCAAGACAAAATTATTTTTTTAAATGAACTGACAACTTGTCATAAATGATATACGTACATTAGGGTGGTGCAAAAATGTATTGCAAAATTTTATTTCAGTCTAGAGGGCAAGCGGGGGGGCTATCATGTGAGGTTATCGGTAAGAGATTCCTTGGTTTTCTTGTTCCAACTCGGTCAGTTTTCGGAAAAATGGGAAAAACAACCATTTGTTATTAAATTCTTGGGAATTGAAATTCAGTAACTGATTAAGAAATAACTTCTATCCCATAACTTTCAAATTTGACGTCCTAGCTCCGTTGTATTGGCTCTCGGAAAAATGCAAACTAGCAGCTTCATGTCAAATTCATGATAAAGACGGGATTTCTTGTTATTAACTCAATATGATCTTTTTTTGTATTCTATAAGAGCTGTTTGAAAGAATTTTTGAACTAATTTCTAATTCCTTGAACAATTATTATTTACATTTTTTTCATTTTCCCTGTAAATCATGATAAGTTAGGTATTTTTGGAGGGAAAAATGACAGTAAATGGACGATGAGAATAATATTTATCGTTTTAGGCATTTTCAATTGTTTAAAGAATTTACATTTGTTACACTTTTTAATTTCATTCTAAATCATGAAAAGTTTGTATTTTCTGTAATAAATTACACACTTGACGAATTTTAAGAATAATAATTTTTGTTGAAGACGTTTTGCATTTGTTCGAACAATTTCCATTTGTTAACATTTTTCCCACAAAATCATGAAAATTCAATATTTTCTTGAACTAACTACAGACTTCATGAATGATATGCGTAATATTTTTTGTTAAGGACATTATTAAGTGCTTAAACAATGATAATGATTCAATGCTGACTTTTTATTGGAAAGGCGGAGAAAATGTTATTCTTTATGGTCTCTTTATACCATGTCGCTTATTATAAAAAAGCTATACCTGATACCTCATTTGTTGAAACAATTTTTCCACTATCTTATGAATACAGAAATTAATGACCTCATTATTCGCACAAGAATAAAGGGACTATTTATAATCTGAGGAAATTAATTGTTCAAGAAAATAAAGACTTTTCTTCTTCCCGATATAATGTCAGAAGCGAATGAGTATTATTGTTTAAACACTCAATATTACTCCTATCATTCATTAGTATGTAATTAGTTCAAGAAAATACAAAATATTCACGATTTGGTGGGAATTTTTGAAACAAATGGAACGATAGGGGCTACTAGGATTGTCAGCGTTAGGAATGTATCTCAAAGATTTGTAAAATTTTCAACTTACGAGACATTTTTTGAAAATTCCATTACAAACTGTTTTAAACTTGCACATCTTAAAAATAATAAAAAAAGGTTAATTTTGACACCAGGAAAATTCTTGAAACCCAAATGACTTTTTAAAATGAATTAATTAAAAGTAGGTCCTACTTAACGAAATAGGAATAAAAACATGATAAAAAATACTTTTCGCTCTTTTTTATTAACCAAGCATGATAAATTACTTCAGAGGAATAAAACGGGAAGAGTGGGTAGCACCGATACCGGGTCTACCGTGCTTTACGGGTTTGTACGTGACGGAGAATTCTCCAAGATAATGTCCAATCATTTCTGGTTTGATTTCCACCTGGTTGAAAGTTTTTCCATTGTAAACTCCGACAATGGATCCGACCATCTCGGGAACGATGATCATGTTACGCAGATGAGTTTTGACGATTTCTGGCTTCTCATTTTGAGGAGCCTCTTTTTTCGCCTTACGCAATTTTTTAACCAATGCCATTGGTTTGCGCTTCAGTCCATGAGAGAAACGCCTGCGTGCACGTGCATGCATCAACTCCATCAACTGCTCACTGAAAAAGAAAAATTACTTTATTAACGCTGTCTGTCTACATTTTAATTTTTAAATAGCCTCAGGTTTTAAAACAGAATTCAGAAAATGTTTGAGAAAAGAAGAAAGGCTGTTTCCTGTTCGCTTCAACGAGATCAAAAATTAATTATATTTGTAGAATTGTAACAATTTTTCGTTAATCATTGAATTATTATAAACGTCAAAACTTGATCATGACAAAAGATTCAATAAATATAAAATTAAATATTCAAGCAGTCCATTTTATGAGATGAAAGAATATTCCAAATATAATTTGTTTAAATTTAGAAGTATTCGGTTTATTTTCAATCTAAAAATCTGCACCCTTTCATCAGTGTCCCTTGATCTACTTGGAAACGTAAGATCGAGTTTTTAATTATTATTGAATAGAAGTAATTAAACTCGAAAGTTCACTATTAAATATTTAATTATGAAAGCACAAATTGAAAGATTGATAAATGAGGGTTTTTTTTCAAGTGAATATACAAAACAAATGAATGTTCCTAAATATTGCGACTCAAGAATTATATTTTCACGATATCAATATTTTTTTATTTAAATTTTGTTTTTATCACTGTAAAAGGGTAAAAAATATGTTATGAAAATTGCAGCTTTCTTTAAATTTGCCTTTTTCTTCTCTTCATATCTTCTAAGAAGAAAAATAAAAACAAGTCAAACTTTCTTAATGTCACATGTATTGTCGTTATCTACATCCATAATAGGAAAACTTGGCAGGACCTTGGTTGGTTATTTATTTACTTCGCTTTAAAAACCGTGCAAATTTAACCCCATTTTAACCTTCCCCCGATGACTACAAACAATACAACTGAAGTTAGACTCTTAAATTAGGTTCTTCTCTTCTCAATTCAAAAATATTTCCAAATGAGCCGTAATATCTATAGCACGGAGTAATAATACGGAGACCAATCTCCATATATGCATTTTGACTACGGCAACTTCACCTTTATTGCCACCTCAAGCGGATACTGCCAGCCCTCTAAACCAGTGATGCATGCGCACTGCCCTCCACTGTCTCTTTTTCTCGCGGGAGAAAAAAAGATAGTTAGATCGCATCCTCTGGGCTAAACCTGACAATAAACGTGCAGTTACCAGTCAATACACGAGGTTGCTTCTACGGCATGACCGGTCTCCTTACTATTACTCCGTGATCTATATCTATAAAGTTGAATCGCATTAAAATTCATACAATATACTAATATTTGTAGCAATTCAATTTTTAAATTAAGAATATTTCAAATTACCTAGTGCAATAGTAATTTACTGATATTTTCACTTTCTACAATTAAAAATACAATTCCCTACTTGACGCAATTTCTACTTAAATATCAAATAATTATTTCTCACAACTTGGAACAATTTAATAAATAGAATATATGACTTAGACAAAAATTCTAGTATTATAAAATATTTTTGAATTCAGAAGAGATCAACATAATTCGAGAGGCTAACTTCATTTTTATGTTTTCACGTATCGTGGAGATTAAAATGGGGTTTACTTTTGCACGATTTTCAAAGTGAAATAGACAAATAACCAAGCAAGGTCCTATCAAGTTTTCGTATTAAGGGTTTACATAACGACACTACATGTCATATTCTGCAAGTTTAACTTATTTTCATTTTTCTCTTTATGAGCTACGAAGAAAAGAAAGAGGAAAGTTTGAAGAAAGTTAAAATATTCATAACACACTTTTGGGCTTTAAAAAAGCGTTAATCTTTAAAGGTCTGCATTAATTTATCAGTTTTAGGGATAAAACTAGCACATCTTCAATATTTCGACACAGTAATACGGGAGAAATCTAAGGTCAAATATGCCAAAAGTTTAAGTTTTTTGCTGTATTTTATACCCATTTTTGATATCAAGAACAATATTTGAATTAAAAAACATTGGTATCTTGTAAAAATATCATTTTTAGGTCGCTATATCTCTTTTAGGTCATTAAATTATTTTGTATACTCACTTAAATAAAGAGCATTTGCAATGTGGTGCATGTGTTATATTCATCAAGTTCCTCGACATTTGAAAACGATTTTGGTAAAAAAACAATATATATCGTTGAAATTTTTTTCAAATAGGTCGGAACGGCTACAAGACGGTTTATTCTGGAATGACCCAAATATTTGATCATATGCAGTATGCACAGTATTTCAAAATAATTTGTAATCATGTCTAAAATCATATATTTTTGGGTCTGGAAATAAACCAGAGTTCTTCCTAAATATTTTTTGAAATGTATCTAAAATTGTTCGAAAATGAAAAATATACTATTCTCGAAATTGAATGGGCAAAACATGGATTTCCCAATTTTATCCATTAAAACTTAATGTATAGAATTTTGAGCATGCTAAACTAAATGATTTAAAATTTGACATCGTAAAGTAAAAGACAGTATTGAAACAAACAAAACTTTTATTTAAGCGTATTAGAGTATTGAAACGTTTATAGCTGTTTGAATGTTTTCCAACTTGTACATCTAGTTATTTTGATTATTTCAAATTGATATTGACATTAAATTGGAATTGCAATCTTGAACTGCATGCTTTAAAAACTAAACCACTGTGCATATTTAAATACTGTAAACTTTTACTTATTTATATTTTTAATGACTTCGAAATAGAATTTATTTCAAATCTGATTTGCTATGAAATCAGAATTACTATGAACTTTACATTGTACATGGGATGATTAACAAAAATATTTTTTCATCGAATAATTTAACATTTGAATTCTTTGGGGTTTTACTTCAATAAGCTTATAGTGTATTTATTTCTCAGAGTAGAAAAGTATTGCGATCCAACCTTTTAAATGAAATTTTAATTGTTTTTAAACATAAATTAGTGGAACACAATGTAGAGCACATTATTCCCCATTAAAGCTTAACATGATTGGTAATAAAAAAGAATAACTTATGTGAATACTGGAAAAGTAATCAATTTTAACCTCCCAATATAAATTGTTACAAAAAAAAAGTTTAGTTTTCTTGGGGGTATAAAAAAAAGAAATATTGTTCGAACAACAAAAAGTTACCGGATATAACAGATTTTTGACAGTGTTACTTGGGACTTTCGATCAGGCCATTCAAAATAAACAGGTGTATTTGGAAATGTTGTACTCACTTGGGCATGTCCAGGAGTTGATCCAGGTCAACACCTCGGAAGGTGAACTTCCTGAAGGTCCTTTTCTTCTTAAGGGTTTCGTCAACCTGAATTGAAAAAGTGACATTGTGAATAACTAACCTCAAAACGAAGCAGAGATTTTGGATTTACGAAAAATCTTTTGTGTCCAGATGACGTGCGATGATATGAAAAACCAAGTCGCAAAGAGAAAAATGAGAAAATTGTGGAGATGCAAGAAATATTTACGGATTGTTAAACACATTTTTGCTAAACATACCTCCGCCATTGTGATAAGCGATTAAGAGAACAGGAAAAGAAAATATTTCGGCAGAAGATGGCGGGCGTGAACTTGGATATAGATAGGAAACTCGATGGATTAGATTCATTCGAGCCCAGTGACTCCAACTTTGGCATGTTGAGCTACTGCGCTTGCCCGGCGCAGCGGCCCTCATTGGTCGCTGTTGGCGCGCGATTTAAACCAGGTATAATTAACAATTATTGAAATTAAAGTATATCATTATTGTAAATTGCACATTAATATCAGAAATTACCTAATTTGTAATGTTAGGTTGACTTATTAACGAAATATACGCATGAGTATTTTTTTCTAACCTTACATCGCAAATTACGTAATTTCTGATATTGATGTGCAATTTATAATAATTATCTACTTTAATTTCAATAATTGTTAATTACACCAGGTTTAAATCGCGCGCCAACAGCGACCAATGAGGGCCGCTGCGCCGGGCAAGCGCTGTAGCTCAACATGCCAAAGTTGGAGTCACTGTTCGAGCCGGAAGATCCGTTTGGCGCGCTGAGGCCGCTGAGGAGTGAGGGGCAGGGATGTGCCCACTGATTATATATAATAATATAAGTTACGCGTAACTGGAGGATTTTGAAGTAAAATACCTAAGTTAAGTATTTTACATAGAAAACAGGTAAAATACCTAGTAAATTACATGCCAAGATGGCGGACCTGTAGAACTGTGCATAACCTCACATTTTTGAATTTCTGGTATCGGCATTCCTAAAAGGGCGTAAGAGTTTTTTTTTCAATGCCTATATTGTTAATTGAAAAATAATAATGTCAACCAGGAATGTGCAGTTACGCGTAACTGGAATTTTTTTACGTATAATACCTAAAGGAGGTATTTTGCGTAAAATACCTGGAATATGTAAAATACATGTAGAAAACTTCTGATTGTCTGTCTGATTCGAGGTTTCAATTTCCCGCCTCAGAGGTGGCGCCCTCATATATAGAACAAGACGTAATTTACATCATGTAGAAAACTGATGACGTAAAATACCAGGTAAATTACCGTAGAAAGCCAAGTAAATTACTACGAGTATTTTACTTACTGTTATAGAATGCATCAAGGTTAGGAACTAAAAACTTCCTATCTGGGGATTTTCTATTTTATTAAAAGGTCCTAGATGACAATACCAACTTCTTTGGACAGCAGGGATTTGAATTGCTTGAAATTAAATATAAATTTCAAATAAAATTTAAGTGTGATGTCTCTCTCTCTCTCTTTCTGAATTTGAGTATGGGATGGAAATACCCTCAGTAAATTAGCAAGGGGTGTAAATAAGTAGTCGGATATTACCAAATCTGGAAATTCTAATATACCAGTTCCTGGGAATTTTAATATATCTATACAACTGAGAATAATATTAATAATAATTATTATTAAAATTGTGGGTTGTTCAAAGGGACTTTGAACAGATGGTTAAATTGCGACTTTACGTTTTCTAGAATAAATACATGATTAACTTCTCACATTCAAGTCGCAACAGGTTCAAAATTATGTTTCTTTTGATCTTTTAATTCTCAGATATTAAGAAGAGTAGTCGGCGCCTGTTTTCTTTCGGCGCTGACTCAGGAATATAAAAGCTGTATTTCAGGAAATATATGTCATTACCTTTGACTTTGGTCTTAACATAAATCTTATTTCACATGAAGGGAGGGTACTCTGTTTTTCAACAGGTCCGAACTGGTTAATAGTTAAATCGAGTAGCGGTCCTTTTTATGTGAAAATCGTGAGATTTTTTAGTGCACATACGCAATTTGTAAAAACCAAATTATAGCTTACATGTTCAAACTTGTTGAGAAGCAGGTTTAGACTCGAAGGAAGTCATCTTTGCTATAATTGGTTAATTTTAAGACAGCCCTTTTTATTTTTCATGATGGCTGTTACATTTTCATTATGGCCGACTCTTTATTTCATCCCTACCGTAGGAATTTTATCTTCTGGGGGAAAGAAGAAGTGATGTGGAAGAAAAACATTTCATTCGTTCTTCTGCCTTGTTAGCGTTTGCCTAAGCGTGTTTTTCTTGAAGGATTTATTAGTAATCTGCGATTCTGCATTTCTTAGCATTTAAAGGATCCTAAAGAATTAAGTTTCTAAAATTGTAACTCCCTAGGCAACTAGCACCGCGTGCGCCGCGTTCGCGATTTAAAAACAGATTTTCTTTTGCTAATGATTATTATTATTTATAATAATAATCATTATTATTATTTATAATAATAATCATTGGCCCAACCTAGCCTTCGACTTAAAACAAAAAGTGTCGACGTAAGGATTAACTTTTCCAACTATGTAACTGAGTGCAGTGAGTGAAAGGAACTTATAGGATTTTTGACTTCAACTAAAATTGAATAAACTCATACTTTCCAAGAATTGATTCTTGAACTTATTCTTAAAACCCGATTCCCTTGGTTATTGATTTTCTAATCATCTAAAACGGAGGATCCCGCCGAATTTTCAAATTGATCTACGAGAAGCGACCAATCATCGTGCTCATCTTCAGGCTCAACGGAAGCAGTAATATCAACGCCATCTCGGGTCATAACACTTACACATCACTGGTGAGGGGATTAACATTTTACTTACCCATCACAAGTGATGGGTAAGTAAAATACTTGTGGTAATTTACTTGGTTTTCTACGGTAATTTACCTGGTATTTTACGTCATTTGTTTTCTACATGATGTAAATTACGTCTTGTTCCATATATGAGGGCGCCACCTCTGAGGCGGGAAATTGAAACTTCGAGTCAGACAGCCAATCAGAGGTTTTCTACATGTATTTTACATATTCCAGGTATTTTACGCAAAATACCTCCTTTATTTTACCTCCAAAATACGTAAAAAAAAATTCAAGATACGCGTAACTGCACATTCCTGGTTGACATTATTATTTTTCAAGTAACAATATAGGCATTGAAAAAAAACTCTTACGCCCTTTTACGAATGCCGATACCAGAAATTCAAAAAAGTGAGGTTATGCACATTTCTACAGGTCCGCCATCTTGGCACGTAATTTACTAGGTATTTTACCTGTTTTCTACGTAAAATACTTCACTTAGGTATTTTACTTCAAAATCCTCCAGTTACGCGTAACTGCACATCCCTGGTGAGGGGCGAGGAACCTTCCACACGATTAGGGCCCTTTCACACGATTACAGATCCGCATGTTGCGGACTTGCGCAAGTCATGAGTATTGGGATCCGATGCGCTGCGATACACCATCTGGTGGCAGAATTTTAAACATTCAACTCCAGGTAGATTTTGACAGATCGCATGGGCAATCGCAGAAAAATACTGTTCATTCAAAAATAAACAATAGATAATGCTTAAAAATTGATTTAAAGTCAAGGCAGAAGTTTATTTTGTTATTTAACAATTTCTATTATGGAATTTTCCCCGCGAAAAACAAAAAGCAAAGAGTTTTGCTGCGTATTTGGCTGTTCGTCTAGAGCGCGAAAATATGAAACGCTGTTATTTTTCCGTTTTCCTAAAGTCGATGTATCACTTGTGACAATTAAAAATACGTTTGGAAAGCCCGAAAAGATTGATCAGCGCATAGCTTGGAAAATGCATTAAAAATGGCAAAACCTATAACTGACACCATATGGTAGTTTGTTCCTTGCACTTTAAAAGCGAAGATTATTACTGTTCTGGCTCAAGTAAATATTCGTTAATATGCCAGATGAAATAAATTGAAGTATTCATAAATGATAATATTTTAAATTATTAATACAAAACATAATAATTATATTCCATTTTTTATAATTATTCGTCAAGAACCTTAACCTCAAAAGAGCAACATCTTGTTTTTAATTGATGATGACCGATTCCACATTAAATCATGCAGAGAGGTCCAGGTTAGGGTTTTATAATAAATTTACGTTTAAAAATATAATTCTTCAATGAAAATAAAGAGATACGTATTTCGTACTTTAGCCGACAACAAAATTATCTTACCAATTAGGAACTAATGAAGTTAACCTTCCATTTTAAGTTGTTTAAAATTTCTACAAAAAGTCCTTTACACTTTTTAAAGGTTACATTCCATTGAATAAATATTTACTTTGTTAATTATTGCTGCCTCTGCACTCGATGTCTTCGATTGCACTGTCGATTTTCTTCATTTTTGAAAAAAAAAATCCGTTAAACATGTTTTCTATGTGCAAAAAGTACACGATCTCCTAGAAAGATCACTTATTTTTCAGTAAATTATAGTAACACTCAATAAATTTTAAGTTTTGTTGTACTATATAAAAATTTAATTCGATTGCTTTCAAAATTGTAATTCTAAACAACTTTGTGATCTCTCTGCATGATTTGAAATAGAATCAGTCTGATAAGGATCCTTCAGGATTTTTCATTTTTGAAATATTTGTAATAATTTGTAATGATTTTCGCACGTTACCTAGGCTTCTATTCAAAATCTACCTGGAATAGCGGCCATATTGAAATTATGGCGACGGTGGCGCACCCAAGAATTCAGATCCCAATAGTGAAAATAGAGATTTTTCCGTCAGCGGAAAAATCTCCGAATGGCGGTAATTTGAATGCTCGATTTTTTAAAAATAGAAAATTGTATGTTTTTCAAATTATAGGCAAGTTTGTTGAGCTAAGAATAATTATGGACGTATAAAGACGATGAAATAAATACATTTTTCAATGTTTTTATGAAAAGAAACGAGCACATGCCAAATCAGCTGATTTCTCTCAAAGTTATGTATGCATGAGTTTCGGGCGTTTCCTGTTTTGTTTCGCTTCTCAAACCTACTAATATTTTCGTGCACATAAGGTAAGTGTTTTTGACAGTTGTGAACATAATAAATTATCATGAACAAGCATGTTGATTATTATTGTACAGAAGCAACTATAGAGGTTATGTTTGGGGTTATGCCGGCTACGCTTTCGTAAAGACGTACCGTAAGTCTTATAAAGGCTGTTGTTTGCAAAAGCATAATGTTTTTATGTTAACAAATACTTGTTACACTTACCTTCTGTGCAAAAAATAGATTATTTTGTTGAAAGAGCGATACAAATCAGGGTACATCCGAAACGTATGTACACAGAACTTGGAGAGAAATCATATGATTTGGCGTGGGCTTGTTTCTTTTCACCAAAGGACTAACAAATGTATTGAACTCATCGCCGCTATTCCTTCATAATTATTTTTAGCTCAATACACTTGCCTATAATTTCAAAAACATAAAAGTTTCTATTTAAAAAAAATCGAGCATTCAAATTCAGAGATTTTTCCGCTGACGGAATAATCTCTATTTGCACAACTCATGACTTGCGCAAGTCCGCAATTCGCAGATCTGCACTCGTGTGAAAGGGCCCTGAATGGATATTTGATATGTTGGCTGCAGGGATGTGCAGTTACGCGTGACTGGAAGTTTATGACGGATAATACCCAAAGGAGGTATTTTACGTAAAATACCTCGTGTATGTAAAATACGTGTAGAAAACCTCTGATTGGCCATCTAATTCAAATGTTTCATTTCCCGCTACAGAGGTGGCGCCCTCATATAGTGAACAAGATGTAATTTACATCATGTTGAAAACTGATGACGTAAAATACCAGGTAAATTACCATAGAAAACCAAGTAAATTACCACGAGTATTTTACTTACCCATCTCTGGTTGGCTGGCGACGACCAGCACAGAGTGTGTACTGCCTTTATACACATGTTGGGTATCTATAAGGTATTCACTTGTCCGAAATTTCATTTTCCCTAAATATATACCTACCTCATGTAATTTACCAGTTTTCTACAGTTTTCTACGTAAATTACTTCATTTAGGTAATTTACGTAGAAAACCTCGAGTGACGCGTCACTTCGCAACCCTGGGTATTTATGACAGCGCCACCAATTTGGAACTATTGGGAAGAAATTTGAATTTGAATTCAATATTAACAAAAAATCTTATGGTAAACAATTGATTTTAAACTGAAGATTAACATTTTTTATTAAAATGAATTGATATTCACTGCTTTTTTCATAAACGTTGCCCAAATAACTTCGAGGTACCCAATAGTTCGCATGCCAGATGGTGCTGTTGTCAAAGTCACAAAGGTATAGCCTACAGGCGTATGATATCTTTACAAGCTCACCTTGTATACAACCACATGGATTAGAGTGAGATACGTTGTCATTATGTCTCACTCTAGCCTATGTGTTTGGAGACAAGGTTGGCCTAAAGTCCTAAACATCCTACCTTCAATCCAGCGCGCAGACGGGTATTTGCGCGTATGTAATTTATAGTGCGTAGAGGTGTAGAACACCAAGTTTGAGAACACTTTTGTCTTATTGGAGATGGTCAGAGATGGACGTGAACAATTCTTTTTTTAAATAAGTCAAATGTTTTAGGTTAGGGGAAACCCCTGATTATTTGCAAAAGTGTCAGTAGAAATTCAGTAGAAGTTAGAAGCTGTTTAAATGTGTTTGTTTTGTTTATTTGTTCTATCATATCGTCTGATATCGTCTCTCTAATAATCTGTTTTATATCTATTTATAATATATCTGTTTTTATATGAAGATTATAAGTAATATTCAGCAAGAAAGTATATCAATCTTCTTCTATACAATTAAATTATAGGTATTGAAGAAAGCAGGAAAACAGAAAATTAAATTCTGTCGCAACAGTTGGAATAAGGTACAAAATGCGATATTTGTTTATTAGAAAATATAACCTCTAATGACATATATAAGCAAATTTTCTTTTAGTAAAGCTACACTAATATGGAGCGACTTCATAAAACGCTGTTATGAAGTTGCTTCACGTTAGCTCTAGTCTAGTAATATACACTTACGTCTTACGCGAAGAACTTAACTTTATTAAAAGTTTGACTAACAGAAAAATTTTGATTCTAGTTTCCTAACATTTTTTTAAAACCTCTTAAAACTACATGTCCCAACTCCTTACATTATGCACATTTTTTAGCATTATTTGAGAAGTTTAAGATTCAAAATTTGGTCTGTTCTAAAAACTTGAAATTTTTAGCAAAATGTAATTAAAACTTTTTTAAATTATACAATTACAAAACAGAAGCCACCCAAATTGAACACTTTATTTAGAGGTTTTTAATTTTATTTAAACATATTCAACCTTGAAATGTTTTTGATTATTAAATATATAAGGATTTTGATTTAAATTTTTCTATTCTGAACAATTCATGTAAACAAGAATCTCTAATGTTTAAATCTTAAACTGCGAATTTGAGTGTTCTGATTTCATAATCATTATCATTATTCATAAGCATTCTTCTTAAAATTATACAACTTTGAATTATTTAAATTGAAACCAAATAATTTTGGATTTTATTAACATGACATTATTCGCATTTTAAACTTTTATATTCTAAAATTATTTAAATATGAAGGATTTTAATTGAAAATTGTAGAATTTTGAACAACTTAAATTTGAATTGGCAAAATTTTGAACGTTTAATTTCTAAATCCACATTATTTAAATAATACAGGTATTTTCAGTCAGCATGAATATAATTTTGATAATTTAAATATTCATTTTTTTAAACTGCATTTATTTATACGATAAATGACTTAACTCTAGTGCAGTAAATTTTAAAGCCTTTCAATTTGGTCTTTACAAAAACTTCAAATTTGTAGTAAAATATAGCTAAACATTTCTAGTAAAAATTATGTTGCAACTTGAAGCGTCTAAATTTCCGAACAGAAAACATTCAAAATCGTACAATTCTGTACAAATATGTATGCGTTAATTTGAAATTCTATAATTCATAAAGTTTCAATGAAAATCATTCTTGAAATGTTTTCAGTTAAAATTGTTTCCAATTATCAAGGGTTTAAATTGGAAATTGTTTAATTCTGAACAATTTATTTAAAGGGGGCTGTATAGAAGACAACCGTGGTTTTCTCTTCGCCCCCCCCCCCCATGATGCTACGGTTTTTTTTTCTATTTCTTGTGAGACGAAAATAAAACAACTTATTATTAGATTTCAAATTTTCTTAGAAACCATCTGAATTACCAAATAGCGAGACCGACCATTCATGTAAATTATTGATGACTGGGAATACACCTTCTCCAGTCTCATTTAAATCCTAGAGTAACGAGTGAGTCCGTTTCTACATCGCCCGATTTTAGTATTTTGCGTGTTATTTCGAAAAAGGAATGAACCATGCCTTTTATTTTTTTTAACATATCAGTGGGAAAAAAAACGTGTTTTGGACTCGGACCCCCGAATCAACATGGTCTTTCACCGCCCCCCCCCCCCCCTACCTCCCATCCAGAAACGTGGTTTCTCTAATGTTTATAGCCTTAACTGCGGTTTAGAGTGTTCTGAAACAAGTATATCGAGGTCAGGTAACTGGTAGCATACCCAGAGGCAGACCGAGGAAAGAGTAGCTGGAATGTGTGAATTTGAGATTCATTAAAGAAGATCTAGAATTAATGACACAACTATTTAGAAATATTTTTCAGCAGAACTGTAGGAGTTTAAAAATGTATTGAATTTGTTATAAAAAAATAAGTGGATGAAAATGATTTCGTGGGGATTAGCAATATTTGGTCACTTATTTCAAACTAAGTTTTTACAATGTACATGTAAGCAAAAGGGGTTTGTGAGTTGAATCAATGGAAATTAATAAATAATTTGTTATGTAGTAAACCAATTATTATTTGTTATTATTAGAGAAACTCATGAAACGCTTAAGATTTGTTGTATCAATTAACAAATTGTCTTGATGTTGATGATCATTACTTGGCTGCAAACGTTATCTGCTTTAATGAAACAGCCCCACAAAAAAAATTAAATTTCATATCCCTGAACCAGACCCATGCATCCCTATGTATTTTTTATCGCTGAATCCGAATCCGAGGTCAAACAAATTCATATACCCCAAAATTTTTTAGCTAGAACAAAAAAACACCCCTAGAATAGGGTGAAAATGAGATTAAGCAACGAGCATAGTTGTTTCATCTTAATTCTTAATCAATCGAATTATACAAATTTTCAAGTGTATAGCGCATAAAATTGATTTTAAACACCCCTCCCCACCTACCTCACCTACCTCTTAACCCAGCTAACCCATAAAAACGACCTCTAACAAACCACAGACAGGCGAAACCACCTACCCCTGGGAACAGCGAGTTTAGTCGCCTATTTTTTTGAAATAATTATATTCGACACCACAAGCGTGCTACCCCACGCCACGTACCAGAAAATATAAAAAATATTTTTTGCAGCACCCACCTCAAAAGTTGACGTTTGCATGCATGTAGATGGTGCCTAAAGCACCTTATTTGAGCAGACTGTACGTGAAACAATTTTCACGCATGCGCAGTTTGAAGATGGCTTACTTTAGACACTGGTGAAAAAGCTGCGCATGCGCACATTCGAGATGAGGTACTTTATAGACACTGGCAGAGGTAACTTTGAACACTGGTGTTGGTATCTTCTTGAAATAAATTTACATTTAACTTGAACAAATGTTTTAATGATTGAAGTTTTGTCTTTAGGGTTTCGTAGCCCCCCCCCCCCGGGGTGGGCAAAAAAGCATAAACGCCAACATTTGTATTCAATAATTTTTTTCCAAAAAATTTTGTTCAACAAATTTTTTTTCAAAATTTTTTTTCACAAATTTTTGTTTTCACCATTTTTTTTCAAAATTTTTTGTTCGCAAAATTTGTTTTCAACAATTTTTTTGCACAAAAGTTTTGTTCGGAACATTTTTTTCGATTTTTTTTTAAATTTCTTTACTCCACTCTATGCAATATAAAATTAGTATTTTTCGTTACCACCTCCTAACAACTTTTGCGGACGGGCGTTGCAAAAAAAAGCGTGTAATACACGTGCGCGTAGGTGATTGGTAACTCGTGTGATTGCATCATTCGCCTGCGGTTCGAAGCACTCGTCTACGTTTTCGCACTCGCTTGGCAAAATTCACAATCGCACACAATCACCTATTTCACGTACTTGTACCACAATAGTTATTTGTGATACAAGTGCGTAAAATAGGTGATTGTGTGCGAGTGTGAATTTTGCAGCATAAGCCGGAGGCTCAAATCATGAGTCGGTGGTTTGCGCACGAGCGAAGCGAGTGCGAAAACGTAGACGAGTGCTTCGAACCGCAGGCGAATGATGCAATCATACGAGTTAACAATCACGTACGCGCACGTGTATCACACGCTATTTTTGGCAACGCCCGTCCGAAAAAGTTGTCAGGAGGTGGTAACGAAAAATACTAATTTTATATTGCATAGAGTGGAGTAAAGAAATTACAAGAAAAAAATTTTTTTTCAATGTTTGAAAAACAATTGAAAAAAAGAATTTTTGAAAAAAATGATCTAAAAGAAAAATTCTGCAAAAAAGTGTTTGAAAAAAAATGTTGTGAAAAAAAATTTGTGAGAAAAAAAATGTGTGAAAAAAAAATTTTGTGGACAAAATTTTCAAACAAAAAAATTTGGTGAAAAAAAATTTTGAAAAAAAAAAATGTTTGAAAACAATTTTTTGGAAAAAAATTATTGAAAAAAAATGGCGTTTATGCATTTTTCCCCCCGGGGGGAGGGGGGGCTACGAAACCCTAAAAACAAAACTTCAATCATTAAAACATTTGTTCAAGTTAAATGTAAATTTATTTCAAGAAGATACCAACACCAGTGTTTAAAGTTACCTATGCCAGTGTCCAAAGTACCTCATCTCGAATGTGCGCATGCGCAGCTTTTTTACCAGTGTGTAAAGTAGGCCATCTTCAAACTACGCATGCGCGAACATTTTTTCACGCACAGTCTGCTCAAATAAGGTACTTTAGGCACCATCTACATGCATGAAAACGTCAACTTTTCAGGTGGGTGTTGCAAAAATAACTATGACTACTCATCCCGAATTTCGGGAAGACGAGACACTTCGTTATTAATTTTCATTAATCCAACTCACAAACACCTTTTGTCTATACATTGTAAGAATTTAGTTGAAATTAAGTGACCAAACATTGTTAATCCCCACAAAATTATTTTCATCCACTTATTTGTTTATAACAAATTCAATAAATGTTTAAACTCCTACACAGTTCCACTGAAAAAACATTTCTGAATAGTTGTGTCATTGATTCTAGATCTTTTTGAATAAATCTGCATATTTTATGACGAGCTGTATTCTTCAAAAGTCAAAAATTTTTGTTGCCATTTTGTTTTATGAAATAAAAAAAGCATTAAAAACATTTTTTAAAAATCGGATGAAAACAATGTATGCTGAGTTGTATTAATTTTTATTTCTAAACAAATTTTTAATCGGATGAAAATAATTGTGGTTTGAAGATTAATTTGTCCATAGACACTTTTGTTTGTCCTACTGAACCGTGCTGCGCCATAGAAGACCTGCCGTTTGAATTTTTTACTCTAAAATCACTGGCAAACTGATTCCAATCATTTTAGGGCTTGTGAACCACACTTATATCTTCCGCTAATAAAAAATAAAAGATTGCATTTTCGGGAAACGCGTTTTTCATTTTTATTTTTTCACCGAGATTAAAAAAATGTATTTTTTATTTTTATATTTTGATACGTATTTTAAAACAAGTAATTGCAGAAGTCCAAAAGATAAACCGGTCAGTTAGAACCCAAGATACTCACTACCAGGCAATCATATCTCTTGAATTACAGCCAAAGTATAGCACAGGCTCCACCAGGTATAGCACCAGCCAAAAAAATATCCTAATATTATTATTATACCATTAAGCCATTTCCCTTTCGGGGTAGAAGTGACTTGCTCGATTGGAAAATAGTAGTGTGTATCTGGGTATATAGGTATAAGGTAGATAGGTGTATAGGTAATAGGTATAAGGTAGATAGGTGTATAGGTAATAGTTATTATTATTATTATTATAGATTAGCAGTTCGAACTCGAAAGTTCATTGCCTCATCTACCCGAGACCGCCACACATCTCTATCCTGTGCATCCTCCATCCAGTTTAAGTAATCATGCCCTAGTTCTTTTAAATCATCCCTTACATTTTTCTCCCATCTGTTTCTCGGTCTGCCTAAGGGTCTCTTACCAATCGGTTTCCCTCTTAAAACTTGCGCCACTGTTCTTTCATTTCCCATTCTTGCTACATGCCCCGCCCATCTTAGTTTACGCGCTTTCATTACTCTATTAATATTTGCTGACCCGTAGAGAGCATGCAGCTCATCATTATGCAGTTTTCTCCATTCGCCGGTCTCTTCGTCCCTTTCTGGACCATAGATTTTTCTAAGTACTTTATTCTCAAAAACTCTAAACCTATTCTCCTCTCCTTTCGTCAGCGCCCACGTTTCGCACCCGTACATGACGACCGGCATTATTATTGTTTTGTAAATTCTTACTTTGATGTTTCTAGATAGCAATCGCGATTTTAATAGTGTGTTTGCTGCATAGTAGCACCCATTGCCAGCGTGCAGTCGCGCGATGATTTCCGTTTTAATCTTATTTTCGCTAGTTATAATTGACCCGAGGTATTTAAACTCGCTAACCCTTTCGAATTTCATATTTCCGGCTGTTAGATCCCCGTCTTGATTACTTTGTTCAGATCTGACGACGGTCATATATTTTGTTTTCGTTTCGCTAACCTCCAAGCCAATATCTTTGGCTTTTGTGATCAAGATTTCTGCATTTTTAGCTACCGTTTCTTTATCATCCCCTAGTATTTCGAGATCATCCGCATATCCAAGAATTTGTATTACCCCATTGAGGGTAGCACCGGTCGGATTCGCCTGCACTTGCCTAACCAAGTATTCTAAAACTAAGTTAAAAAGGACGCACGAAAGTGCATCGCCCTGTTTCAGACCATCGCGGATCGAAAACTCTTCAGATAACCTTCCGTTTACGCGTATTCTTCCCCTACTGCCGCTTAAGCAAATTTCGATAAGTCTAACCAATTTTCTTGGCACACCCAAGAACTCTAGGATCCAGTACATTCGCGCGCGTATAATAGAGTCGTAAGCTTTTTTAAAATCGATAAATAGCTGATGCACTGCTTCATTAAATTCACATTTTTTTTCTAGCAGCTGTCTAATTGTGAACATTTGATCGCTTGTAGATCGGTTTCGGCGGAATCCACACTGGTAATCTCCAATGATTTCCTCGGCGAAAGGAGTTAGCCTACCTAAGATTACATTGGACAGGACCTTATAACACGACGACACAAGTGAAATTCCCCGATAATTGTTACAGTTCATTTTATCGCCTTTTTTAAAGATAGGAATAACAATAGAGTCATTCCATTCCTCTGGAATGCGTTGTTTTCCAAACTGTGCGTATTAATTTACAAATTTGTCTTTTGAGGCAAGGGCCTCCATTTTTTATCAGTTCAGCCGGTAGGTCGTCGATGCCCGCGGCTTTGTTATTTTTCAACTTCTTTATGGCCATTTCTATTTCTATATCAGCAGGATCATCAATTAGTAGATCAGCAGTGTGGATTTCGCCGAGATTACCTTCAACGGGGGCTTCGCGTACATTTAATAGTTTATCGAAATATTCTTTCCATAAATTCAGTCTCTCTGTCGCGTCGGCTACTAGGTTGCCATTTTCGTCCCTCATTACTTCCGTTCCCTGGCGGACCGAACGAACGGAGCGGATACGCTACAGCGTATCCTTATAGTATCCACATCGTATCCTCTCCGTATCATGCAAGAAAAACTCATTAAAAAAGAAAGATTAACATTTCACTTGTTGAAATTCGGATTCTACGTGAAATTTTGAGTTAAAAGGTTACAGAGTAATCGCAATAGTTTTTCTTGCAACATTAAAAACTTTTAATAAATATAATACTTATCGATGACGTGCGCTGAAGGCGACTTCAAACGCATCGTCATTCAGTAGCAGTTCATAGGCTTTATCCGTCGACGATGCGTTTGAAGTCGCCTTCAGCCCACGTTATCGATAAGTATTATATTTTTTTAAAGTTTTTAATGTTGCAAGAAAAACTATTGCGATTACTCCGTGACCTTTTAACGGAAAATTTCACGTAGAATCCGAATTTTAACAAGTGAAATGTTCATCTTCCTTTTTTAATGAGTTTTTCTTGCATGATACGGAGAGGATACGATGTGGATACTATAAGGATACGCTGTAGCGTATCCGCTCCGTTCGTTCAGTCCGCCAGGGTTCTACTTTGAAAGCCTTTCCTTATAAAATTGATTCCCCTGTACATCTCGCGCGAGTTATTCTGTTTATTATGCGTTTCTATTGCTAGTATTTTATTCTTTTCCCACTCCCTTTTCTTGGATCTATAGAGCCTATTTGACGGGCCGAGATTAAAAGCGGTGTGGAATTAGTAGAGGAGCGAAAGCGAATTTGAAAAGCTTCAGCGTAACAACGGTTTGAATGAGCGCCAGAGGGAAAGCGGATTGAAATACGTTAAGGGCAGAAACGGCTTAGACGCCTAAACCGTTTCTCCTCGCGGCCAAAACTCAAGCCGTTTTTCCCTGTAGTCTCGTGGAAACAGTATCTTCAGAACGTGGGGTTTTTCGGCCCCCACCACTTTCCCATCAGGGAGCAACACATGCAAACGTAGCGTGTCGGTGAGTCAGCTCTGTTACATGCTGCGTAGACCAGCTTCGTGTAAAGCCGAAAATGCACGAGCACGAACTTGTGGCTCGGGCCGAGCCGAGCTCGCCCGACTTCACGATTCAGTTTCGTGGGATATTAGGAGGTTTGTGTTGATTTTTGTTTTCGCGAATGACACCTGACATACCCATGCATGTAAGGCAGTCCCGAAATATTTTTTAATATGTCTTTCAGGAACGTTTATGGGATTTTAAGATTAGATTAATAATATTCATCTTTTTCAAGTGATTTCATTTTTTATTATTTATGTTTTATTTTTTCATCCATTTCGAATATTGCAAAGTTTAAATGATAATAAATAATTATCATTTTAAATTTAATGTATAGAATTAATGAAAATAAAATTGATAAAATTTTGAAGTATAAAATAAAATAAATAAATTAATTTAATTAATTAAATTATCAATGAATTAAATTAATTATAAAATTGAATTAAAATTGAATGAATTAATTAATTTAATTGGAATTTAATTGAATCAATTATAAAATTTTAAATGCTCATGCCAGGCAAGAGCATTTAAGTAAATTTGAAATTTGAAGAGGCAAGGCTTGCCTCTTCAAATTATTTACTCCGGTTTTAAAATCCCGGATGACTATATATACACAGGAGACAAGATTTCACGGCCTAAAATGTTTCAAATTTTGTGTGGCATAATTATCTTAGTCATATTTTTAGTAAAAAATTATTTTTTAACAGATAAAAAACAAATTTCCAAGAAAATAGTTAAGCTTCCAACATAAGAAATAACTAAACAAAATACATTTTTTAACTGAAAATTTTAGTTTATGCTTAAGTTTGCAGTTGAAAAAAATTAATTTTTAACCCCTCCACACCCCAAACAAGAATATTTAACCAAAGAAATGAATTTTTAACTAAAATAGATGAACTTTCAAACAAGGATGATAACTTGCTACCAAAGAAGATGAATGTTCAACTAACAAGATAATTTTTCAAGAAAAAAAAACTTTCCAAGAAAATTGTTCAATTTTCAACTTTTGAAACGAATTTTAAGCTAAAGCAATAAGTATTCAACCAAAAATGAAATTATTGCAATGAAATAAAAAATATAATTTCCGACAAAATAGTTTAATTTTCAAAGGTAGAAATGAACTTTTAACTGGAAGATATACATTTTTAACCAAAAATGGGACAGTTACTTTTCGGTGCGAAAAATTAATTTTGAATAAAAAAAAGCAATCGAATTTACAATAAAATAGTGAAATTTTCAATCAAAGAAATGAATTTATCAACAAAAATACCAATATTCTTCCAAAAAAGATGAATTTTCAACCACGTAGTTGAATTTTCAACAAAAAAGATAAAGTTTCAACCAAAAATGGAATACTTGTATTTCCATTAAAATAAATAATTATTACCCCAAAAAAAAACGAAGTTTTAACAAAATATTTAAATTTTGAAGCAAAATATTGAATTTGCAAACAAATAATTTAATTTTCAAACCAGTAATTTTCTACCAAAAACAGGAATACAACATTTAAAAAATCAATTTTTAAACAACAAAAAAACAAATTTTCAACAAAATAGATAAATTATCGACGAAAAACGGTTACATCATCAGTTTAAAAAATAAATTTACAACAACAAAACACATTATTTCAGCAAAACAGCTTAATTTAAAACAAAATACATGAACTTTCAACCATATAGTTGAATCTTCTACTAAAAAGACACATTTTTAACGGAAAATGGAATGTTTAATCTTTATCTAAAAAAATCATTTTAAACACAAAAAACAGAAGGTTTACATAATAGATGCATTTTCAAACAAATTAATAAATTCTTAATTAAAATAGATGACTTTTTAAACAGGAAGAATAATTTAATAACAAAGAACATGAATTTTAAACTGAGAAAATTCAACTTTCGAGCAAAAAAAAGCAACAAATTTTCAACAAAATAGTGAACTTATCAACCAAAAAAAATGAATTTTTAACCAAAATAGATGGATTTTCAAACAAGAATAATTTTCTACTACTAAAAAGATAAATTTTCAACTAAAAAAGACAAATTTTCAAATCAAGAACAAATTTTGAACAAAATTGTAAAATTTTCGACTTTAAAAATGAATATTTAAACTTAAAAAAATAAGTATTCAACCAAAACTTGAGTATAGTCACATTCTCAGACAAAAAATTCAAGTTTCGACCAAATAGTTTAATTTTCAAAGAAATACATGAATTTTCAACTACAAAATATAAATTTTCAACCAAAGATGGAACAGTTAAATTTTCAATTCAAAAAATTAAATTTGAACAAAACAAAAAAACGATCGAATTGACAGCTGAATATTTAAATTTTTGAACAAAGAAATGAATGCACAAACAACAAGAGTAATATTCTACCAAAAAATGAATTTTTAACCCCACAGTTGAATTTGCAGTTAAAAAAGATAAGTTTTTAACCAAAAATTGAATCGTTACATTTTCGGCAAAAAAAGGTGATAAAAGAACGAAGTTTTAGCAAAATATTTACATTTTAACCTAACAAATTGAATGGAAAACAATGAATTTGCAACCAAGAAAAGGAATTTTCAAACGAATAGTTTTCTAAAAAAAGACGAAATTCCAACGAAATTAATTTGCAACCAACAAAAAAAAGGAATTTTCTATCAAATAGGTGAATTTTCAACCAAGAATGCCATAGTAACATTTTTAGTGAAAACAAAAATGATTAAAGAAAGAACGAAGTTTAAAAAAATATTAAAAATTTTAACCAAAAAATTGATTTTTCCACCGAAAAGATGAATTTTCAATCAAAAAGACGAATTTGTGATTGAAAAAAACTAATTTTCAACCAAAATGGCATAGTTACATTATAATTTCAAAAAATTAATTGTGAACAAAAGTAAAGTCATTTTTCAACAAATGAATTCAGTTTGCATGAAAGAAATTAATTTTAACCAAAAAAGAAAAGTTTAAAAAACGGAATAATTAAATATTCATTAAAAATTAATTTTTAACAAAAAAATAAAAGGATTTATAACAAAATTGGTAAAGATGGAACCATCTTCAAGCAAGAAGAATAATATTGTACCAAAAAAGACTAATTTACAAAAAAGACATGAATTTACAACCAGATAGTTGCATTTGTCAACTGAAAAATGTAATTTTTCAACCAGAAAGGGTATATTTTAATTTTCAGCTGAAAAAAAAAATAATTTTGAAATCTTTCTCTGATAATTACCTTTCTTTTCAATCTATTTTAGACTCTAATTACAATTTTGCGGATTTTAGGAGAAAAAGCCGAAAAGTTACTAACTTGACCTCATATACTTTCTTAATATATTAAAACTTTACAAAACCTTTAATGTTTTAAAATACTTATCTCAACATTACAAAATTTATTTTTTACAATTTTATTTCAATTGTAAAATAAATTTAACATTTATTTTGTAAAGAAATATATCATGATTTTAAAAGGACAAAGCAATTTTAAAGGTAAGTCTTTGTAGCATTTTAATAACGAACATATTTTTAGAATATTTTTCCTTGATTCTGCCCCAGGGTCAATCGTGGGACAAAAAACCGTGGAGAAATTTTAAATAGAGAGAGTACTCTGTATACATTAATAATAGTATAATAATTATAATAATATTCATTATAATAATATTTATATCAAGTATAACTTACATAATTAAAGATTTTAATGATTTAAAAAACTAGTATAGGTTTTCAGTACTTGTAGAGCGTGGCGAAGCACAGAGAGTTCAAACAATATTGTAGGGTTGTAACGCTTCGTTTTTCGCCCCGCTCCACAAGTTCTCAAAACCGGATTAATTCTCATAATGCAAACCATCAACAACTGAAATATAGTGATTGTGAGTTCTCTTTTGTTAAAGCTTTTTCGGCTTCAACGAATACAATCTCATCACGTTTCTCGTGAGAAAAAAAAGGTTAAAAGCAAATTTTTAGACCTAATTTGAAGAAAATTTTGTTGTTAAACATTTTATTGTATCTTGTGTTTTATTGTGCAAAAAATTAATTTGTTTATTTTTAATATCATTTTTTAAGATTAAATCAAAAACTACGCGTCTCGTCAAAATATGATTAATGCGAAATTTGTGGCTCTTATTTGGGTGAACAACTTTTGTCTTTTTTTTGTAGCTTGTGTCGTTTGTCCAAAAATTTGATGTTTTGTTAACGTCGTTTTTTACGAATAAAACAAAAACTACGTGCTAAATCAAAAAGTGAGTAATAACGAATTTGTAGACAATTTTTGGGTGCACAATTTTTGTGTTTATATCTTTTTTCGTATCTTGCATAGTTTGACACAAAATGGAATTTTTCATTTTTTGTACGATCAAAATTTGAATTTTTCATTTTTTGTACGATCAAAATTTGAATTTTCGATTTTTCAAGAAAATTCAAAGAGTTGTTATGATAATCTTGCAGAACTGTAAAAAACCATATTTTTCCTCCCTTGACTTTTTTTTCCATATCGTGCGTTGTTTGGATTTAAATGTTCATTTCAGTTCTAATTTTTGGATTGTGAAAATACTATAACTCTAATAATTTGGTTTTTATCGAAAAAATTCGTGCAGATAAATTGTTCGAATTTTTAAGTACTACGAATAGCCGTACATGGAATTTTTAAATTTTAAAAAAATGGTCGCAAAAATTTTGAAAATGCTCTAACTTCTTGAATTTTGATCCAAAATAGCTGGACTATAAACTGGTCCTTCTCATGTAGGCCCTAAAATAGTGTGACAAAGCTCAATCCAATCTGATCCGGCCGACAGATGCACAGATACCTTCGTAAAAATCGTTTTTTCTGACTCAGGGTGTCTCAAAACGTAGAAATTTGGTAAAAACCGACTATGTCAAATTTTACATAAAACCAACATTTTCATTAAAATGAGAAAGTAAAAAGAATAGATTGCAAATTCAAATGGCTGGGTGTCATTGTACATCACGAACACCCAAATATTGACAATTATATAATTCGCACGCTGGAACGAAAGCCTGTGGGAAAGGCGAGGAAAAAATCGAGTCTCTGTTTTATCACGTGATCGGAACTTCCTCCACTGGAACCAATATATCTGGCTCCAGTCGCCCCCCCCCCCTCCCTCATAACGTATTCGGATTTTCTAACACGTGCTACCGTATTTTGTTTTCACTGTTCAATTGTTTTCGTCGCGAATACTTGCTCGTGCATTTTCGGCTTTACACGAAGATGGTCTACACAGCATGTAACAGAGCCGACTCACCGACACGCTACGTTTGCGTGTGTCGCTCCCAGATGGGAAAGTGGTGGGGGCCGAAAATTCCCATGTTCTGCATGGGTTGGGACTGTGAGTAAAAGCGGGTTGAGTTCGGGCTGGGAGCCAAAGCGGGTTGAAGTCCAAAACCGTTTTTCCCCGCGGAATAATTTTAGTTCGCTTCTACTCTGACGCTCATTCATTCCGTTTCCACTCCCACTCTTTTTTCAAGTCTTCTTTGCGCTGACACGAAAACTTAAACCGCTTCTCTTCTGCAACTTATTTTGCACCGCTCTTACTCTCAGCCCGTCATTTGTACTTTTACTAATCTCGAGATACTTCTTATGTGTTTGATCGCACTTATTTTGTAAACTACTTAGTCTGGCCTTCCGACGTTTTTCAAAGCCGAGTTTGCACTCTTCGTCATACCATGGTTTGCTTTTTGTTACTTTCTTTAAACCTATCGTAAGTTTCGCGGCTGTCTTTACCGCCTTTTTTATATTGCTCCATAGGGTTTCTGGGTCCTCCTCGTAATTATTGTTATCGTCTCTCTGTTCTTAGAGAGCGTCAAAGCTATTAGAAATCTCAACTTGATAATTTAATGTTTCTGTTGCTGTTTTGAACTTATCTATATTGAAACGAACTGTTGGCTCTGTGCGGCTTGTTTTCTTACTGATCGCTAGCCTAGATCTTAGTTTTACTATCACGAGAAAATGGTCTGAATTTAAATCCGCTCCCCTATACGATCTTATATCGAGAATGTTTGTATGACGTCTTCTGTCAATTAGAATAAGGTAGATAATAGGTGTATATGTAATAGGTATAAGGTAGATAGGTGTATAGGTAATAGGTATAAGGTATAAGGTAGATAGATAGGTATATAAGAGTAAGGTATAGATATTTTAGATTGATCTAGAATTCTCGTGTTATTTATGTAAATGGCACGTTCATTCCGCAACACTGCTCCGACCCAGGCTGCTGATCAATCTCTGTAGCGATCACCCCAAATGAAGAGCCTCACAGAATTGTTATGTGTGGTTCCCCACTTGAGTCCATTAGTATCCAAGGTCTTTGTTTCAGGCGTCATTCACTCTATTTTCATTCTGTTCACAAACTATTTGTCGCCACAATTTTCTGTACTGGCATACTACTCTGGCTTCCTTCACGGCCATGCATTTTTTCATGCAAGCTCTTGTGTTTCTATGGCTTCTAATGTCTCTTCGGATTAATGTCTAATTCACAGATTCTACCTGTCTTTTGGCGGTCTACCTCTGGGCATTCTGCCATTTACTTTACCTTTATACGCTTGCTTGGTCAGTCATTCACCTTTCATTCTTTCAAGATGTCCGAACCACCTTAGCTGATTCCTTTCCCATATGTCAACTAGTGTCTATTCTGTACCACATTCTTGGAGAATTCTCTTGTTTCGGACTTTGTCCATTAGTGTTTTTCCGCATATTATGCGCAGAGGTTTCATGCCAGTCGCGTTAATTTTACTCCTGTCCTTTTCTTGACAGGTCCATGTCTCGCTACCGCATAGTACGGTCGGTACAAATATAGAATTATGTATGGTCATTTTAGATTATTTTGATATGTTTTTATTTGTGAGGATAGACCCTGCTCTACCGATAACCTGCTTACCCTTATTTATGCGCCTATCTAACTCCCCATCTATTTTCCCGTCGCTAGTGAATAGGCTACCCAGATATACGTACTTGTCAACTTGTTCTAATCTCTCATCATTGAGGACAATGTTGCATATTGTTTTCTCACTTTTTCCTTGAAAAACCATGATTTTTGTTTTATTTACGTTAATTTTGAGGCCCATGTTCTTCATGCTTGTATTTAATTTATTTAACATTCTTTGTAAGTCCTCGATTGATTGTGCCATAACAATCTTGTCATCTACGAAAGCTAACTAATATACCTAAAATTCTTTGAAATACCGTGAAATTTCGCATACAGAATCATAAAAATTCGCGAAAATCTCATGGAATCCTGTATTTCTTGAAATCTCAGATCATTGAATTCAAATGAAAAGCCGCTGCGGAAGGATGTCGAGGGGAAAGGAATATTGCCGGAGACGCAGGCGGGATTTAGGGCGGGTAGGAGTACTATCGACAATATTTACGTGCTGCAGCACGTGGTAGATAGAGAATTAGCGAAGAAGGGGACGAGAGTGTACGCGTTTTTTGTGGATCTCAAAGGCGCGTTTCCGTCAGTGGATAGGGGGAGGTTGTGGGAGGCGATGGAGGATAGGGGAGTAGAGAGAGGCCTAATTGAAAGGGTAAGGGAGATATATGAAGAGACCAAAGACAAGGTAAGAGGAGGGGAGGGGATTTCGGAGGGATTCTGGATGGATAGGGGGTTAAGGCAAGGGTGTCCACTTAGCCCAATGCTTTTTGCGATTTTAATTGCGGATATGGAAAGTAAGCTGGAGGCCGGGGTGGTAGGAGGAGTCAGGATAGGAGGGGTTAGAATTTGGTCACTAGCTTATGCAGATGACATAGTGTTGCTGGCTATCAGCAAGGAGGCCTTAAGGGGGGAGGGGGGTGAGGGTTTTAGCGTGAAAAAAGCACATTTTTTGTGAATTTTTTTTTATAAATATGGATTGAGCAAATTCATTTAAACCTTTTGTACATTATTAAGTATAGTTTCAACGACATTGTAAAATTTTTATATGCAAAAATATCGACAAACAACCCGGTGTCGGAGCTTTTCCAAGAACGTCTTTAGAAATAGACGATTTGCGGTGATCACTGTATCTCAACTGAAAATGATCGGAAATCAAAATCCATTAAAATTTAGTCAAAGTATCATTAAATCCTCCCCCCAACGTTCTTTGATTATTATTTTTTTCATTTAAAAATTTTTAGTGGTCATTTGAAGTGAAAACTGCTATTTCTTACGATAAATTCCGCCATTTTGTTAGTAGAAAACCTCCTCAATGTAAAAAAAAATTCTCAAACTGAACGTTGGGGGGAGGTATTTTATATGAAGAAAGCGTGTACCAAGTTTGAAATGAATCGGTAATGTAGTTTTTAAATGGCAGTGATCACGGACTTTTAAAAGGTGATTTTGAGAAAAATGCGTAATACCTAAAAAAGTTAAAAATTTTTCTTTTTTTTAACTTGCAAAAATCATCGATTCCAGCTCCATAGAGTAGAGTTCCTGCTGCAGCTTCAATTTCACCATTATATAGTGTATATATTTATAGTGCCTTTCTGATCGCCCGCAGCTGTCAGAGGTACAGTTTTGAAGGAGAGGAGACTAACTAGTCAGTCAATAACTTCGAGAGTTTTGCTCTGATCGACTTCAAATTTTGAGAGTATATTCTTAAAATGTTTAATTATATGAAAAGACAAAAGAAAAATCGATTTTTCAAAAGTGCAAACTCTTACCCCCCCCCCCCCTTAAAGGAGATGATGAAGAGGTTAAGAAGATACCTGGATAAAAAGGGGTTAGAGCTGAATGTGGAAAAGTCCAAAGTTTTGGAGAAAAGGAGGGGGAAGGGAGTGGAAGTGGAAGGGAAAGGAGGTGCAGGAGGCGAAAGAGTTTGTGTACCTGGGCTTCGTGTTTTGAAGGAATGGGGGAGTGGATGGTCACATAAAAGAGAGAGTGAGGAGGGCAAATGTTGTGATGAGGCAGGTGTGGGGGTTGGGAAAGAAGTTATTCGCAGATGATTTTGGAAGGAGAATGAAATTGTTTGATTCACTACTGATGAGTGTGCTACTGTATGGGGTAGAGGTGTGGGGGTGGAAGGAAAGCGAAGAGGTAAATAGAACGCAGGAGAGGTATGTAAAGTGGACCCT
The DNA here is from genome assembly GCA_932178445.1 of Andricus quercusramuli. Lineage (NCBI taxonomy): Eukaryota > Metazoa > Arthropoda > Insecta > Hymenoptera > Cynipidae > Andricus > Andricus quercusramuli. Next base: position 478,432 of record CAKNXH010000139.1, on the reverse strand, counting down.
GGGGTTGGTAAGGAACACGCCTAATTATATTGTCAGGAGAGAGACGGGAGAACGAGTGTAGGAATTCTAGCAGTGAGCCGGGCGTGTAAATATGAGGAGAAATTTTTGGAAGAGGGGGGAAGTAGGCTGGTTAGGAAGTGTTGGTGGGAGAAGGAGAACAGGGGAGGGGGTGGGAAGATGGAGGCTGAGAGGGAAAGGTATTTTAGAATGAATGGACTGCAGATGGATGAAGTGAGAAGGATGCACGAGGAAGGAAGGAAGGTTTATGACTTGGTTAAGCAAAACGGCATGGAGAGAGAGAAGACAGAAGGGGAGGAGAGAATAAGAGAGTCAAGATTCAACGGGAACTATGTGTGGATTATGCCAAGTGCAAGAGCGCAATATTTATGTGAGAAAGGAGAGAAAAGAAGTCAGGAGCTTATAGCGAGGATGAGGTGTGGGTGCATGGAGGGTTTCAATAGGTTCTGGCTCTCGCGGGAGAAGAGAATGTGTGAACTGTGTGGAAAGGGGCATGCAAAAGTGGAGCACTGGTTGGAGGAGTGCGTGGAGGTGGAAAGAAGTGAGATAAGCATGGGGGTATTGTTGCATGAAAAGGGGGAAAAAAGGGCAGTAGCATGGGTGAAGGGAGTGTTGGGTAAGATGGAGATGAAGAAAAGGAAGGAGGGAGAGGAATGGAGATGGAAAGATTGTAAATAGGAGAGAAAGTATATATAAGTAACATGTAAATATTGTAAATAGTAGATAAGTAGTGGGTATTAGAGCGAAAAAAGAGGTTGGCAAGCGAGGCAATGCGAAAAAGTAGGGACATGCGAGCGAGGCGAAGCGAGGAAGGCAAGGCGATAAGAGCGTGCGGCTTAGATATAAGGAATGGATGGATGTTAGTTTTTTTGGGTTAGTTTTAAGAAAATTCTGTAAAAAATGGATGTGTAAGCAAGTCAATTTTTTAAGGCCAGCAGGCTGAAAAATAAACGTTTATCTATCTATCTAATATTTTAAAACAAAGAGAACTTTCAACCAAAATGAATGAATATTGTGTTTTAACGTTGTTTAATTTATGACATATAAAAAGTATAATCCCCCCCTCGAGACGAAAAATAGTTCAATTCCAAAAATTTATAATCTCAAAATTTATTTATTTTTAACAATAAAAGTTACGACTTAGCCTGCTCTTTGACTGGGATTCCGCCTTTTGTCTTCAAAGATCTTCATTTTTTAGTGGTAATTTAGAAAAAGAGAGGGATTAAATAGCGTGTTTTCGAAAAAATAATTAAAAAGTAATCACAATAATGTCCGTTAATTGATATTTTCAGATTACTTTTCTACAAAATAAAAAAAATGGCAGAGTCAAACAAAACTCCAGAAAAAGTGAAAAATCTCGATTGTCCGTTTACATGGGGAATGAACAAAATAGATGAAGTTATAAAAGATCATGAAGAGACAAAAACCCACGATGACGAAGAATCCGTCCCAATATTGAAATGGATGCGTTTATTAGTACAAGCTTATGAAAGCGTTGTAAAAGATAACTTGACTGAGGCAAATAAATGCATCGTGTCTGCAGAAGAATTTTTGAACTCCGTTAAAGTCGAGTAATACTATATAATAATTATTATATCAAAATTTTAATTGAGACATTTAAATGGCAATAAAATGAGTGATATAACAAGTTTAACTGGAATTCAAAAACAGTCCTTGCTGAGAATATTCATATCAAGCAAAAATTTGAAAATAATAAAATATCTACCCTCTTTCTCGTTCTAGGCATGCAGATAATATTTCTCTGAATGTACTAGAGAATATTTTCAATAGCACAAAGTGTTACGTGGACTTGGAAGCAGGCCGTTTGGAAGAAGTTGAAAAGATTTTAGAAACCATACACGACATTAACTATAAAGCAAGTACAAAAGACAGAAGTACGTTGAATGGATGCAAATGTTTGGCGTGGTCCAAATATAAAGATGCTGGTAATTTAGGAATCGGAAGGGCTATCCATTTCGCTGAATTAGCGATTCAAGATAATCCAGACTTTGCTGTTTGGCATTTCATGTTTGCAAAAAATTGGAGACGCCAAAGGCGAATTGCACAGTTTGTGTCTAAGCCCTCAGAGAAGGAAGAAATGGGCTTTGAAAAAGCATATCAATTATCCTCAGAACCAATTTACGGAATATTTTTAGCCCAATGTTACAAAGAGAAACGAAACTTGCCAAAAGCTTTGTCAATATACAAGAAAATATTTCATACAAAACCAGAAAGTTGCGCTGTACGATTACGCTTAGCTCTTGGGTTCATCAGACAGAGAGAGTTGAAAATGGCAAAGGAATGCCTTGATTATGTTGAGGAAAGATTTCCTAATGATGGCATGTTCTTGCATTATAAAGGACTATATTTGGAAGCTCTTGGTATTGACAAAGTACGTATAAAATTATTTATTTTATTTGTATGTAATGAATATTAAAAGATTGAAATTTATATCCTACAATTTTACAAATATTTAAACTTCAGTATATTCAAGTTCAGATTAAAAATCTAAATATTTATTATTTATCTCGAAATAGTTATTGGTAATTATTTAATTATTCATATTTATGGCTATTCAGGAGGCTGCAGAGTATTTTCTAAAAGCTTCCAAAGAAAAAAATTATGGAGCAGAGATGTCTTATCTAAAGTGCAAAGCTAAATTGCGGGATGGATTTGACTTCGTTCAATACTTGGAAGAAATGTTGAGAACTTATGCCACTTTCGAAGGCAGAGACCTTGATATTTTGTTGCAAATTGCCGCTTGCAGTTATTTTTGCGATAATGATTTACCAGGTGCTGCGAAATATTATTTGCAAGCTTTCGAAAAATATCCGAATAATAGATTGTACAAGGTTGGTTAAAAACAAATCTTTCAATTTAGTTGAAATACGCTACTTTTACTATATTATCAATAAGGAATTTTATTCGAAATATTTATTTTTTCAGTGTCATGCATGCGTACTCGGAGGTAAGACTAACGTATACGATTTTCTGCGAAACGATTTTCTCAAAAAAGCCTTTGCATGTCGTGACTTAGACCCTGGTACCAAAAATATTTGTGAAAAATTGAAAGACTACTGTGATAAGAAACAAAACTTTGACAGAAAATCTGCAGAATCGAGTTTCAGTAAAATGAAACTCTGAAACAGAATCATTGTGGATTTTATAATTTTTTTAAGTGACTGAAATATCCGATGCATGCGTTTCTTAAACAATTTGCAGTCTTTTTAAAAAATAATTCATAACTTTCAAACGTTAATGTTGTTCAATACTTATATTACTTATCATTTACATACATTGTTTGCTTATTATATTGTTATACTATTATGACGTAGGTGGTGACAAATTTTTACAAATTTGTAACTTGCTTTTTATTGAAAATAAATGAAAAATAGTTGATGATAGTTTCACACAAAAATGGTACATATTCAGTTCCTCAATTTTGTTAGCATAAGTTCTACTTATATCATTTCCAAGTTTCAACAAAAAAACTGTGCCATTTCAGAATCCGTCTTTTTCCAACAACCTATCGCATAGAAAAATGTAATGCTTACTATAAATTGGCCATATAAGAAGAAATTACATATTTTTACTCTTGAGATTCAAAAGGGTGAGTTTACTACAGTTATTGACCAATAATCTACGAAATTCATCATGATCGTGCATCAATTTCGATTGATATCGCGATGCGCTATCTATTTTAAATTCTACAATCAAACTAACAAGAATGTCTTAAAAATCTTATCATGGAGTTAACAAAATCAAGGGAAGTAAAGTTGATGCATGACAACTATTTTCCACATTTAAAAATTATTTTTTCAACGATTTCGTCAATAACAACCTTTGTAGCAGGTACATAATTTTCAACAGTTTGCAAATAGAAACTCCACATTGCGATGTTGAAGCTCCATGTGTTTTCCAGGTGATTAAATTAAGGCCAACTGCCCCACGATTTCAGTACCACACCTCGCCACCTTTTGCAAACTTAGTCTTTAATTTCCCCTGTTCACTTGAAATCTAGATTCCTTCTAAAAAATTTCAAATATAACTTTTTCCTAGTCTACGTAGAGAACTGTTTTTCGAAGTGATACTTCTTAGCGCGCAGCACGGCATTTTTGTATGAGAAATGAATCCATAAGAATCGTCACGCTTTAGCGTGAATTTAAGACATTCATGGAATTCCTTCAAATAGTCGAATTCTACAAATTCGTTGAATTACGTATTCCAACAGTAAATTCCACTTAAACATTCTTTCGAAGTTTCACTTCTACCGCTTCTACCGTGCGTCTCGAGACACACACCTTTTTTTAATCCCGGTTATTTCTTGGTTGGCAACAATGGGTCCGGTCAAAAAAATAAAAAATCAGGCCTTTAAAGATCAAAATTCTGTATTTTTAAGTAATTAAAACTAATCTCCAAATTAAATCAGTCGAAGTCATGAAAGCGGAACACTTCCCTAAATTCGAAAAATTTTAAATAAAAGTTTGAAACATTAAAAATTCCGCAATTTTAAGTTAAAATTTTCAATAATTTATAGGTAAAAATTGGAATCCTTCTAATTTTCAATACGCATAATTGATTTTTATAGTTCCAATTTGAAAATCGTTTAACTAAGAATTTTTCAGTCTTAACATTTTCACAATCAATTATTATTCATTTTTTATAACCTTCAATTAATTTATGCGTACAATTAATCGATCTGAAACATTTTACTATAAAAATAGAGAATTTGAATGTATCATGAATGGGATAAAGAATTATTGCATCTGGTAGAATCCATTAAACTAAGTTTGTCTTTATATGAAATGAATAAATAGTATACTTAAATCACTTTGAATTTAATTTATAAAACGGGGAAAAATTGCAGGAATAGCAGCTTTCATGATTGATGTGACGCCAGTTATACGAGCAGTCAATTGCCAATTATTAGTTAATCAATATTATTGATTTTATACTGTACACATTTTTTCACGCATGATGGAATTCTAAAGCAAAGCTATTTTACGATCAGATTCGCAAAATCGAACAGAAGTACTTACAGTACATACAATACAATAGAAGTACCTATAATACATCTGTAAGTAAAATTCTTCCTATAATAAATTACTGTGAAACACAAATTAACCTTTTGGCGTTAAAATTAAAAAACAAGCATTTTTATCAAATGTTTCAATGATAAAATTTTACACAAAACTATAAAATAATGAATGCAAACTCCTAAAGTTTACTCAACATTCAATTTTTTTATGTAGTTGTTTTTTTATTGTACTGTTTCTCTAGGAATAGTTTTTCTCATCTCAGCTATGACTGTTTCCATTCATCTATCTCTTGACGTGAAATTAAGGCTTTGCTCGTTTTGATCCGTAGATGTTGGAAGCATTGGGAAATCTTCTAATTTAATTTCTGTAGTTACCTATGATAAACATATACTAAAAATTAATATTATTTAATTCAATGCATTTTTAGAATATATTTAGTGATTATTGAATTGTCTTTCCAGACTTTCGTCCATAACGTCCCTTAAAAATATATTTAAATACGTACCACTTCAAGGGGACTTATTTTTACTTCAATTCCTTTCTTCCACATGTTTATTAGAGTTTCAAGAGTTTGTTCTCTTAATTGAAATAGGTCATTTGAACGCAGAGCTCCTAGCTCAGCAAGTGCATTCGTCTTTGAAAGAAGTTGTTTTCGTTTCTCTGCAAACGACAGTGGAGCTGATGCAATATATTTTGTTGATACTACACGATCTGTTTCTTTTTCTCGGTAAGCTTTAAAAGCTCTGTGAGTTTTTAAGTAGTAGTTTTTTGTCCACCTTTCTAATATTAGAGTCTCACTGTACAGTGGTAATTGTAAATTTTTTCTTAAAGCAAAGATGTGTCGGCAAGGTAAGAGCATTGCCACGTAAAATTGGCACGTACATTTTTCAGTTGTAACCCTTACTGTTGCATACGAGTTTTTTGAGAAGTAGTTGGAACCATCATCAGTGGGAGTTACTGTCTCCTTATGTGAAGATTCAATTTCGTTTAAAACGAATTTGGCACTTTGTGAAGTCAAGACGTTGTGGAATTTATACTCATCGCTTTCTTCCGGAAAACTGTTATACAATGGTTTTTGCATTGAGTGAATTGCAGAGTGTTCTTTTTTATTATCAAGAAGATAAATTGTTTCGAATAAGTTGTCAATGAATATTTCTAGATCACTGTCCTTATCTCCAGCTGATTGAATCACACCGTTCGATTTTTCTAGTCTTTTGATCGTATTATTCATAAAATTAAATTTTATGAAATTTTCGTTTACGTTCCATTCATTTCGGCAATTCTTCCAATTCTCATCATAGTACGCAACAACAGATTTTGGAGCAGATTCTCGGAATTCATCCTCTAGCATTTTAAACACCGCATCCGTTCGCGCGCCAGCCAACTGCTCTACATAGTCTAAGCTGAGCGCTATTTCAGCACTTGTTATACTCAGTTTTTTATTCGCTATGTCACGTCGGAATGTTCGTAATACATAAAAGATACAATTAATGAGAGAGATATGCGGGTATATTTCACGAATGACGTTTCTTTCCGTCATGTTTTTATCTGTGATAATCCATTTTAATCTAGATGCAGTTATTGGATTCTCTTGTTTGAATGTACTAAATAGCCATGCAATACTATCTTTATCTTCAGAAACCAATAACCCAATGCCAACAATGTGACTTTGACAGTTACCGTCTTCTGTTAACATAATGTAAAGAGGGAGATCTACATTAATCTTCTTGTCTGTTGTATCATCACATACCAGAAATTCTGGATACGCCGAGACAATCGATTTCATGTTTTCGTTTTGTATGAACAGACCTTTAAAATTTCCTTTCTCATCTTGGTACAGACTAACGGTCCCACCTGAAAAAAGTGTGTGTTTCAAATAATCGGACTGGATAGACCTCTGACAGAATAACCGTCCTGGTGGAAAAATTTTGGACGACAAACTGCAACGTTCTACGAAAACGTCGTTTTCATAGATGATTGTGGAACAATTATGAAAATTTACAACAACAAAGCTAATCACAATTTTTGACAGTTTTTTGTAGAAAATTCAGAATTGATATCTACTAACATTTATGAATGTTTGTACACAATGTTTACACCTATGTATGCAATTTTACGATAATCTACTCCGTACACGTTTTTTAGTCAGTGGGCTGTTCAAAACCTACGTCACACTACTATGAGGAGGGGGGGGGGGGTCAATACATAATGTGACATTACACATAAAAATATTAATGTGCATAAATATGGAAATATAAAAATAAGAGATCAAGGACATTTTATAACAAATATATAATGCAAAAATAGTGATAATTATTTACAGTTATTTGGAATCAACGTTGATAAATCGATTTCTAATCATACCAAAACCTTTAAAAGTATGAAATTAACAATTTTAACCTGCATTATGAATATCTTGAATAATGATTGTCCAGCTTAAACATAAAATGGTGATACTGCGTGACCAGATAAAAAGCTTGTGGGACAGAGTTTCATGTGATTTTCGAAATTCTTAGCTCTATAATATTTAAACTTTTGCTTGCTAATTATATTTTTCAATTTAGTCAATTTTTTAAAAATATTTAGTAGTTTGTCATTATAAATTTGTATTCTGGGACATATGCGTCACCAGATATTTAGCGAACTTTTTTACGTATAATTTATTAATGAAGTCGTCCGAAATGTCGAACCTTTACTAAATTGTACTTTTTCATAGTGTTTCTTAGAAAATTTCAAATTTCTACACTCAATTATGAATAAATACAAGTTTCTACGAGAAAATAGAAAATTCAATCACTCGACTCTAAAGTGGAAGTTCAGTTTTTCATAATTCTTATTAGAGTGTTTGTCGATAACTACGAATTTCTACACAAAGTAATAAAAATGTACAATTTTCGAAACCTATTCGTTCCTCAAAATGGAAGTTTTCCCCCCGTTGGAGAATGTATGAAAAACTACAAGGTTCTAGGAAAATTACATCTCTTATACAATGGGGTTGTTGCATATTTTCAAATATTTTTTATTCCTAGTAAAATTAAAGGAACACCAAAAAAATAATGTAACTACGAAAGGAAAGTTTTTTTCAATTAAGTTTAAATATTTTTTTAATGTTTGAAAAGTATACTTTTTGAATGTTTGCGGGAAGTAGTTTGCAGGAAGTACTCCATTCTGATTAGCGTGGTTGTCCGTTTATAATATGGCCGCTAGCGATTAAGTGTGTAAACAGTAAACATAACCTATTGTAAACGTGTTTTAGAAGTAAAAAAAGGGGCCTAACAGATTTTGAAAATGCCTAGAATTTCACTAAAACCCGGCTTTATCAAGTGTGACAGTGCGAAAAGTTTGCATGAAACTTGGTATCTTTACCGGTCCTTTCAACGGCTTCTGCCCATTTCTTTTTCACTCCTGTGTCCATAGGCAACCTTTTATTTTTGCTATTGCAGTTGCAATCAGGTACAAGACATTTTTGTTAAAGGCTGCCATTATTATACATAATTGTGAAATTTATATGTTCCCAATATACATTATGATTGACAAAAATTTGAGGTTATCTTTGGAAACATCTCATTCTCACGCACTTGACTGCTATTATTCATGACTATCTTTATCTAAGTTTTATATTTCAAGCAAAAGTGTATTTTTTTCAGTGAGATTTGGTTACGACTGGCTGCTGCTTTTCGATAATTTTAAGTAAACAAATATCTCTATTAGAAATTATAAATTGAACTTTCGCAAGCTGTCTGCTAGATACTTCGTTAGTCAATTTATCATTATGCTGATTGGTTCCGCGCTATTTCGGAAGTGACGTTTCAAGGTCACAGAGTTTTGGATACTTTTCTTAAAAAATGTTTATCTCGACAATGAAGTATTCAAAAATTTTTTTAAATGCACTAAAATGTTCAGAATGTTATGCAGTATTTAAAATATATATTACCTGAAATTCATGCAACGACCCCTTTGTAGAAAATTATGGATTTTGTAACAGTTCAGTTAAGTATAGAAAACTACTAAAGTCGAACTTGGATTTGAGCCCGGTTTTGGTTCTCACCTTCGGCTCAAATCTGACTCAAATCAATTCTGTTCTCGGAAGGCGAGTGTCATCTTATCCAAGTTCGACTGTAATTTCTATGAAACGTTAAGATTTCAAATAAAAAAATTAGGAAGATTTATCATCTTGAACGCAAAACAAAAGTTAATTAGGAACATTTAATTTATTCCGAGCCTATAATGTATTTAAAATTGGCATACATTTTAGTAGAAATTCATAAAAATTAAAAATAAGAGAGGTCCGAAATGCATTAAAAATTCGTACAAGTTCGTAGAAATTCATAAAAATTTTAAGATTTGCCTTACCGTGTTTTGTTAAAATATTTTCAATAAGCCTCTTTAGATTTTTTCCCCTGTTTCTTAATTTTGCTTTGGTGTTGGTCAGGTCTCTGAAGCTTATTATTTTTCCAGTCTTTTTAGCCTTTTTCGATTGCATTTTTTCTTTATGACATTTATTTTTAAATTTGTCTAAGATTTCAGTTTCAGTTTCTGATCTGAGTTTTCTTTTTGGGTAATAGTTTTTGAACCATGCCTATAAGAAAATCAATTTAAAATTATTTGTTGAAAATAAGTGAGAATTGTATTGGAAAGAAATTTAATTGTTATACGAAGTAAGATTACAATAGTTTACCTCGTTTACTTCGTGATTATGGGTTTCAATTATTTGTTTGACCTCAAGGCTTTTGCCATTTCTTGTAACTCTAAATCGCATCATCATCGGACATTTTTGTTTATAAGATCTAAATTAAAAAAAGTTTAGGTAACAAAATTTCAGTAAATAAAATTGCACACGGAGATAAGAAAAAGAAGATAGGATAATGAAAAGTACTTCACCATGAAAACAAAGTTTTATACGAGATTTTAATATTCGTAGCAAATATGAGTAACATATAACGAAAATAAAATTTTAAATAATCACATTTTTCTTTTCAACATAAAATAAGCTGTACCTGACTTAATCGGTCCTGGACCCTTTTGAAATGTGTATCCTAAATTAGTTGACAGATTGAAATGAATTTATTTATCAGGCCGATTCAGAATGTCCAAAATTCGATTTGAAACTGAATCTAGTAAATGTAGAATGTTAAGATACACATTTCAACATTTACGTCGAGAAAAAATGTTGAAAAAATTGTGCATTCAAATAATTAATGGCTCTAGTCCAAATGTAGGTGGTTTGTAAAAACATGTGGGCATCCGCATGAAAAGGGCCCTTATGGACCTATAGTGAATCTATTGGGACTAAATTCATATCTACAAAGTAACCGGAAGTGGGTATATTTCGTGTTCGAAGAAAAAGTATAACACGTGCGCCTATCGCACTCACCAAGTTTAGATGCGTTTTTCTCGAAAAACAGTTTTTTAGAAGATACAACTTCAAAAATGCCCCAGTTACCCGTTTTTCTACTTAGAGAGTTCATTTTAGGCCGAGAATTTATCCGGATATATGCTTCCATACGTAACTTCATATAGGCCATTAGGGACCTTTTCATGCGGACGCCCACATATACGTTATTAACATTCATTGGTCGTTTGCTTCAATAAATAATTAAAAGAATACATTTGTTTATAGTAAAAGATTATTAGGGAAAGTACTTTGGCTGATCATGCAGACCGACCGGAAGGCAAAGTAGCAATTTGCTATTCATCCGACCGGCCAAACGATTAGCCACTATGATACATAGTCGTCCGGCCGAATAGACACAACAATTTTCAAGAAAAAAGTTGAATTCTCAACTTACAAAGATATATCTTCAACCAAATAAACGAATTTTCAAACAAAAAATATTAAGCTTCACCCAAAAACAGTTGCATTTTTTATCAAATAGTTGCATTTTCAAGCCAAGAAGACGAATCATTAAGAAGACAATTGCATTTTCAACAAAAAAGACTATTTTTCTACCAAAAGACGAATCTTCAATCCAAACGGATCAATTTTCTACACGGAAAAAATGAATTTTGGACGTAGAGTTTTATGTGTCAAGTCTTCTCAAAATTTAAGACACATTCTTATACATTTTTAGTGACTTTCAATTAGTAGGAGAAAAGTAAACTTTATTCAATGAAAAGTGACTGGAATTTTATAAGACCACACAATAAAACAGTTGAATTTTCGACTAAAGAAGATGAGTTTTTAAGAAAATAATTTAAATTTTAATAAAATAATTAAATTTTCAACCAAATACTAGATTTTTCCCCAAAACAGATGTATTGTGGACCAAAAATATGGTAGCTAAATTTTCAGTCGAAAGTAATTAACTTTCAAACATAAACGATGAATTTTCAACCAGAAAAGATGACTTTTCTACCAAAAGATGAATTTCAACAAATAAAGATGACTTTTTTTAGAAAATAGTTGAATTTTCAACAAAATAATTACATTTCAAAAAAATATCCAAAAGAGATGAATTCTAAACCAACAATATAGCAGTAGACTTTTCAATGAACAAAATTCACTTTCAACCAAAAAATACGACTTTTCTACCAAAAGATGAATTTTCAATTCAGAAGGACCGCAATTTCGGTTTTTCTAAAAATATTGTCACAGTGTTGAACATCTAATTTTGTTCACAGACCACAGCTTTAACTCCATGTACAAGCTTGAAAAGTATTTATATGATTAATATTTTAAAATAATGATTTAATTATTGTAATACAGCACTAAATTTCTTTAATTTACAAATTTCACATGTATGAATTTCTGTATAACCTCAATCAAAAAGTTTTTCGTTGATTTGTTAGCATAATTTACGTTGCCATTACTTGAAAACAGCACGTATCTAAAAGATGGATTTTTTTCCGAGAATAAATGCAACAACTGATATTCCTTCATATTTAATGTTTAAAATAACTTATTAACTTTAATATATAACTTTAATAACTAGTCTTATAAGGAAAGTAATGCTTTTGGTTCACTCAGTATTCGCAATAGCAGACGGTATGTTAATCTTTTAAATTAAAAAGAATTAACTTTTAACCAAAAACAGTTGGGTTTTCATATTGGGGTCTATTAATTCAGTTTTTATTTAAGTAAGAGCCCATTTTTCCGATCGTAGTTTAGGAGATATACTCGTTTTTGTGACCCAGGCTCTAAAATATATATTTTGGATTTTCGATATGAAATTTTTATTCAGCTTGTGCTCTACTTGGTAAAAATATACTTTTATGGCCCTGAAATGACCAGAAGTGGGTAAATTTTATATTTGAATAAGAAATATATAATAAGTAATCAGTTTTTCTCGAAAAGTT
>CAKNXH010000139.1:430506-441079 GCA_932178445.1 Andricus quercusramuli | reverse complement strand
TGATATAATATGAACATTATCAATAAGATCACCTGCAAGGACAATGCCAGGGTTCAGTTAACAGGTAGTAAGTTTCACTTGGACTTTTCTCATCTATTAAGAGAGTAAATTAAGAAAGATTCTTAAGAGGCGGATGATAGTTATCTGATAAATGTCGAGAATGATATGAATAAGTCTACATCGAGCGATAATAATATAGAATTTTTTCGAGGATTCTTGGTATAATGTTATATAAAGAGATAGAAATTAATAGACCCCAGGAAATCTTTTCATTTATTTGCGAATTAAGTGTCTACAGTATCTCTTGATAGATCAGGCGAGTTACTTGGCGATTTCTTTGTTGTCTCCCAAGATCAGATAGAAAGTATGCTTGAGTCAATAAAAAATAAATACACATCAGATACTGATGGAATTCCCAGTTGTATGTCAAAGAAGTGCGCGTGTAAACTTGGTGGATCATTAATACTTATTTATCAAAAGTTTGCCCAGTGTTTAAAAAAAGAGATGAATCTCCTATTAAGAATTATCGTAAGCAACTTCTCTAAAGTTTTTGTCCTATGTAATTACTTTTGCACAACAAACTGAAAATGTGTTACTAAATCACAGGCAGGCTGACGTAATATATACAGATATACAGTGAACTCTCACTTATTCCAAGGGCTGAGAAACGTAAACATTCGGATATTCCTAGTCTGCAGGGGCCCTCACCTCTACCGCGAGTCGTAACGTGATTTTGTCAAGCGACAATTATTAGCTGCCCCTGCCTTGTACGCATCCTTGCATTTGCGCATACAAGCAAACGAGGGCTTACTACTCTTCGGGCCTTTTTCTCAATTGGCCAGCAACTGACGCAATAAGTGAGCTTTGGAATAATTGAGTCTTGGAAAAAATGAGAGTTCACCGTATCTAAATTGACTGTATAGATGACATTTGACTGTATAGAAAATGGTAACGTCTTATTTAAACTACAAGAATTAAAAAACCTGATAGAATCTTAAATCTCATGTATTCTTATTTAAGGGATCGTAAAGCGATGGCTCGAACTAACGACTATTTCTTTTTACCTTGACGCCCACCTTTGGGGTCCTCTAAGGCTCGAACCTTCGTCCTTATTCTCTTTATTGTTGTTATGTACTATGTGGAAACGGTAATTAAATATCTAGGTCCTTTCTATGCCGCTGATACAAAAGTGTATACATATATCTGTAGATAGTATACAAGACTGTTACGAACTACAAATTGATGTGAATAATTTTTTCACCTGGCGTGCCAGTAATAACTTGGACATCAATCGAACAAAATGTAAAGTAATGTATATATAGAGGAAGAATAAAGTTATTGAATTTGATCATTCAATAAATAACATCTTCATTGAGAGTGTAAACATTCATGTAATCTGAGTATTCACATAAACTAACGGTTACATAAAAAGCATTAAGCCTTATGAAAAAAATTTTGATTTTTTTTCAAAGATATGATGAAATGGAAACTGAACCTATAGCTCTAAAAGATGGAACAAATGAATTCAAAATTTAATAAAAAGATTTCGGCTTCATTATTGTAGGCATTTATAAATTCTTGTAAATTTAATAAATGCGTTGATGGACTGCGTTGGACGATGTGTTCTGTACTTTGTCGCACAAGACATTCGCTGTTTATCTATTGCGTGCTTGCGTCGGTTTGTACAAAGAGAATACGAATACAGTAAAAGATTTTTGTAAAAAATGGCTAAAATAATTAAAATGGGAGTTCAAGAGATAACTTTTAAAATCCCGTTTAACCCCGAAAATATGAAAAAGGAAATTTACTAGCCTTCTGGCATGTTTACCGTTTTCACGAATTAAATTCGAATGGATCTGGATTCTCAAGCGCCAGTGCGATAAGATCGTGAATCAGCGATCAGTGACAGAACATCTGTATCAATTTGAATTGGAAGTATGAATTAAGTTTGTAAAATTCTGTTTGCTTTGATTATCGTGAAGCAAAAAACTGCCACGTAATACAAGAAAGCGGTAGTTACACTTGAGATTTGACTCCTCGATTCATAATTATTTCCAATATATTCAAATAGGAAACATTTGCGAATCATGCGGCAAATGACAAATGTAGTTACCGCTTTCTTGTTTTTCACGGCACACTAAGTGTCACCAGTACGAAATAACCCAACTTGTTTTATGTTATTATCGCTCCATTGGATAAGTCTCAATGCATTTACTGCAAAAATTCTATTATCAGAAAAAGTTATTGCATGAATAGACTTTTATTCAAATAAGAAGTTCGGATGATGAAAGAAAACGTACTTTTAAGGTACGTAAATATGTTTGTGATTTTACCGCTAAGGTTAACTGTGACTGTCAAAACAAGACCAGTACCTATGTATGCAAGTATTGCTTTCAATACCTACTTTTTATCAATTTATGTGACACAGGTATGATTCATGGGTTTTATCAGCGTCTGTTTAGTTACGAAGTAGCTTTTTATACAATAGGAGGTCTGTACAGCAAATGCGCAGTACAATTATGAATACTAGATGATCATAAAAATAGTTCTCCGCGTATCCCTGGCGGACCGGCCGAACGCAAACATTACGCTACAGCGTAACGGTAAAGCAATGCTAAAGTAATGGTAAAGTAATATATCATTATAATTAATAAAGGAAACAAAATTAATATGTAAACTGTTGCAATTATAAAAATACGTTGAAACTTACGTTCAACGGTCATGCCGCAATTGCAACAAGTTGCTTTTGCAGCATTAAAAAATAAAAAACATAGTGACCGTCATTGCAGTCGGGCCCCTGCACACTGGCAACCCGCTAACGTGGCTTTAAGTGGGTTGCCAGTCTGCAGGGATCCGACTTGCATGACAGCCACTTTGTTTTTTTATTTTTTAACGCTGAGAAAGCAACTTGTTGCAATTACGGCATGACCATTTAATGTAAATTTCAACGTTTTATTATAATTGCAACAATTTACATATTAATTTTTTTTCCTTTATTAATTATAATGCCATATTACTTTAGCATTACTTTACCATTATTTTACCGTTACGCTGTAGCGTAATGTTTGCGTTCGGCCGGTCCGCCAGGGATGCGCATTCGCTGTCGCCCCTATGCAATTATGGAACGCTTCAGCCTAACCTCAAATGTCAGAAGTGATAAACTTGTAAATCACACCTTTGTTACATAAGATATCTTGTGTACCAAGGAATGAAACGTCTTTTTATCCTCGCATGTTTGCAAAACTTTGCCTCGACTAGCTCTTCGCTTTCGCCTATAACCCTTAGTTCTACAGTTTGCAGAAAAACATTTTTGTCAAGAAATGTGTTTTGCCACTGTATAAGATGGAATTGCTTTAAACTCCACAAAACAATCGTAAAAACACTTTTATGCAGAAATTAAAATGCATTTTGAAAATCGTACCAACTCTTTCTAGTTCAAATTTTGGCACTAGATGGAGTGTCACAGTTTAACCATTCCCAATAGCATTGGCGCGGGACTACTACACTGACTCGCTACTCGCCCTGCGCCTGTGGGCCGTGTGTCCTCAGTAATAGCAGCCGGCAGTAGTCAGACGTGAACAGTGGCCGACCATGTCGGACTGAGGTCACTGGTTCATGGGGCCATCAGTGATGCCATCCGATTATGGTCAGGCTCACTCGTCAGCATGTACCGACGCGAGGCGACGGTCGAAAGCAGGGAGACAGATGGAACCATAGATTATTATTAATTATAATTACAGAATGTTGATAAATCGTGTAGCTTCCGAAATAAATGATTCAGAGACTCAGAGTATTAGTCAGCAATATCTCTCCATCACCGAATGTAAAGTTCTAACCTTATCGAACCGTACTTGTATTAATTTGCATGTTAAAATTCAGTTATTTTTAAATAAAAATTCTACTTGATATTTTCGCATTCCTTCTTAAGAATAATCCCAGTATCTAAAATTTAAGACAATGCAACTAGTTACACTGCAGCAATTTTCGTGACGGAAGCAGAGGATGCTATCTAGTAGAAAATATTACGATGAGCTTACATCGCAGAGCAAGCTTTTCTACGGCATGAGAAAGGAGGCAGCATTGTTATCAACTGAAATTCGATTCAAATTCGGAACTCTGATAAAGTGAATTCAAGAAGCAGAAATTGCTGCGATTTAAATCCATCGTAGTAGTTTTTTTTAAGTAGCAGTTTCTACTGCCGTATCAAAAATTACTGCTTTGTAAATAGACGCATCACAAATAAAAACGCAGCACTGAGCCGATTACTAGACCCTCTGTCAATGAGATACGAATTTCAATTAAGTAAAAGGTTCATAAATCCTTTTTTGGCTGCCAGTTGCTAAGTGAGATTAGGTTTACCAGAGTTCCATATACATTCACACTATATTTATAATTTTACTACAAATATAAATTGCCTTTACATATATACACTGCCGCCTATGATTAGTTTTGCATAACGATCCCCATTTTTAAAAATGAAAAAAATGAAAGAAAAATGAAAAATGAAAGAAAAGTTCTCAAAAGCAGACTTCACTATATTTGAATATTTCAAACATGTCTTCATCCACAAAACATCATAGATGTCCTAAGCATTAGATAAGCATAGAGTCAGTTGGAAAAACAAAATTTTGGAAATCTAAAATAATCATATCCAGAAAAGTAGCATAGTATGACTCCAGTAATATTTTTTCCGGCATGGAAGGGCATTATTGCAGATGAAAATGAACTATCTTAGTATATTTGGAGTTTCCAAATCGAACAATAAACTTTCTTTGATCACTTTTCCTAATACCGAACTCTGTGCATCCTTAAAACACAATCGGTAGTTTTTGGATCATGCTGCCACTAACTGAAGTTGATTGAACATTACCTGGTGCAAAAGTACTTGTATTTGTACTAGGTGATATATAATCATTTTAAGTTTGTGCTAAGTGAGAGGATGTGCACCACAACTACGTGGCAACAGCGCCGTGGTGGGATGGTGAGACAAAGAGCAAATGGACAGGGAAACTCTCAGGTAAGATGTCTCCGTAGGTCGATTAATTAGAAAATACCGAAATCAATTAAAATATAATTTAATTAGATTCTTAATGAAACTCAATTCATGATCTACTTTTATTTTGGCATCTATAATGCAACATGAAATACGAGAGCAAATGTGATTTGTGCATTTAAGTATTTCAATGATGTATACAAATTAAAATAATTAACAAAAAATTATATATCTATTGAAAGTAATGTTTATCTTTTTAATTTAGTGTACATCATTGCAGAGATTTTCACCTCTAAGTTCAAAACTTTGAAAATATTTGGTCTAAACAAAAAATTGTCAGAAAAATATCATATTTGCTCATTTAAAAAAATTCTGATTCAAACAAAAGTTATATTTTTTTCGAAATGTTCGACCTCGTTGTTATACCGTAGAACCATTTTTTATTAAACAAAGTTTTCGATCTTCGTTTGCGGTTAAACTACACTGTTAAAAATGTTTGGAATTCTCCAACACTTATAAAATACAAGCGTTAGGAAAAATTGCAAACACTGTATTGGAATGCCGAAATTGCAATATATGTATTGTAGCGTTTATAAGTCGAAAATTGTGCACATGCGCCTCATCCTACCAATGTATCGCTGCATGATCCGTTGCATTTGAAAACTACAACATTATGTATTATAGCGTTACCCAACATTTCGGAAATGAACTTCCAATACATTTAGTGGAAGTTTTATGTGGGAATTTTCAACAGTGTACGCAAAATACGAAAAAATTGAATGGACGAAAATGGTATGGATAGGGCGCGTAGTTTTTGTGTTAATCGTAAAAATAACTACACAAGATACAATAAAATATGAGTTGCGAAAACTGATAAGGGAGTCATCGTGGCTCAGACGGTATCGTGATTGTCTTCTGTTTTAACACTGCAATCTTGGCAGCCTCGCTGGCGCGGGTTCGATTCCCAAACAGGAAACGAGGCTGGATGTATTTTCAGAAAGCGTCGCTTCTGTCCCCTTGGTATACTACCCCACAGATACCCTAAAGTTTATAATCAATGCTATAGTACAGTCGCTAATGACCCTGTCAGTTGATGCAACTATAAACATTCAATTAAAAAAATATATTTCGATAGGACGCGTAGTTTCTCGTCTAATCGTCAAAAATAATATTAGAAATAAACGAACTGGATTTACACAAGATACAATAAAATGTTTAAAAACAACATTTTTCTCAAAATTATATCTAAAAATTTGCTTCCGACCATTATTTGACAGTACGCGCACTTTTAGTTTTAATCATGGAAAATAACACCAAAAAAAAAAAGTTAATTTTCAGAAAAACGTCACAAAACACAATAAACGTTTAAACGGCATAATTTTTGGACGCACTTTCGAATAACGCTCACCTAACTCACCTAACTCACGTAACTCACCTCCCTCACCTATCCCACCTAACTCATCTAACTTCCTATAATCATATATTTTGACGGGCTGATTACGAAAATCATAGTGCAAATTGGGGAAAATTTAATTTTTATGGTGATTCCACGAAATACCCATACAATTCATGGTTTTTCGAATCCATGTTGGTCAATACAGAAAATTTGTGAAAAGTTCTTAGCAAAAAGTTGTAGATCCAACCAAAATATTGATACATTTTTGATTCTGAACACTTTTCCTCTACGATTGACAGTTTCTAAGGGAATCGTGATTAAAACGTAGTATGTGCACCAGGCTTGAGTCCAGTGCCCACACAGTGGGAAGCTTTTTCCTTACAGAATGAGGTTCGCAAACAAGAAGTTCCCATGCTATCGCGCCTATATTTCACGGAAATTATAATGAAATTCTTCCTAATTTTCTTGCTTCTGCCGAATGTTTAAACCATTAACCGTATATATGTCAGCCACAAGAATAGATTTTTAAATGCCCAATCAATATTCTCTTGATATTCGTCGGTGTGGTGAGCCCACACTAGTAGTACTAGTAATAAATATTCGACCTAGAAACACTACTCGAATCGGGTAGTGTCACGACTACCCCGAAAAGAAAATGGCTTAATGCTAAAAAAAAATACACTAAATAACACCACTATTATGAAATTATGCAGTGGTTTAGTCCACGAAGAAAAAGTGGCTCAGTGGTACTTTTATATAAATTTGGACTTACTGCTATGGAAACTTAAAGGATAAGCTTCAGACTTTTGGTCTCTAACTTCGGAAACTGAATTCTTGTGAATTATTTGGAAGTCTCCAGAAATATCTTGAAATTTACCCAAAATGTATGTAAAATTACCACGAAAATTATTTAAATTATTGTAAAGTTCTTTGAAATTTATAGAAATTAATTCGAGTTAATTATTATTCATATAAAGTAATAAATATTTAAAAAATTTGGAGTATATATGAGCAACTCAGAGGAAAAAGGTGATAGGTCCTATGTTAAAATATAGGACTTATCACGTTTTTCCTCTGAGCGCCTCATATGTGATGTTGGGGTATAAAGCTTCCTCTTTGAGCAAGTCGATGATCATCCCCCACCAAACTTAATCTTCCCAACAGGTATTCTTCGTGCGACAAGAAAGCCACCAGGCGCCGCGACAAAGTGGAAGAAAGCACCTTGTCTTAAAAGATTCTGAAGGTTTTTTTTTAATGACCGTAAGTCTTCAGGGTATAACAAGGGACTGCGAATATTTTACTCTGATAAAAGCTATTAAATCTTCAAACGAAAATGATGCCCATTCATGAAAAAATGGTGAAACTATGCGTTTACTTATGAAAATTGTTTAAAAAATTGAAAGTTTTTGTTACTATGAAAAATATGACAGCAAGGAGTCTTCGAAAAGATATTTCGAGTGGGTTCTGCAAAAAATGAAGCCTATTAATGAAAAAATCGTTGAAGTGTCCATTTGTATATAAAAATGGTTACAATAATTGCTAAAAAGTAGCTATTATTAACTAATTGTAAGCGCACATTATTATCTGTCAGATTTATCACAAAGTCTATAGATTAAAAATAGCTTATTATTGCGAATCACGAAAAAATCGAATCCACTACTATGCAAGACCCTTTGCACTCATGCGCGTCCTCAATGTATTAGTGTACTCTATATGACGCAAGGCGCACGTGAATTTTCATAGAATGCCGTGTGGCCCCACTTCTACACACATTTTTTTCGTACTCTAACGTACTGGACATACTTTTTAGTTAGTCATTATTCTTGTTATACCTGGAAGAATTGCGGTCATTTCTAAAAAAATATTTAAAACCCCTTTAAAATATTGTAATGTCCGTCGATTTTTGACCAAAAAGGTTTTTTTTTCCCCCTACCGCTGAGGTCTTCAAAAAAGTGCCGTGAGCACGTCAGGGCCCGCCAGGCCTCGACTACACCACTAAACTTATGTCAAAGATCTGCCAAATTGACTCATGTGAACAAAGATTTATATTGATGTGGAGAAATTTGTATTCTTATATGCCTAACTAAAACATGTACTACGTTGGTAACACTAGGAACTGAATGCACCTAAGTGTAGTGGAAAATAGTGACAATTTCACTATTTCATTTGCATCACAAAAAGTGTGAGACAGAGAAATAGAAAATCGGATATCCTGAGTTCATTCCAGGGAAGTCTTAAATGTCTATTCATTATTTCGGGAATGTAGTTTTTCCAATAAATGTTGTGTGTAGTAGTGAAGTAGGGTTAGTAGAATAGTCTTGCTCAGTAGATATGGAGATGCTTCTGTTTATGGATTATGTTTTTTGAACATGAACATTTTGTACTTGGTGGCTCTAATTTGATATACCATGGGTAGCTCGAATTTGATATACCAGAAAATCACAGTCAAACATTATTCAGCTTCCTGAATGTTAAAAAAATGGGTTCATGTATTCATGCACGTATGTATGTGTATGTCTGTGCTTGCTTAGTGTGAATTCATGTGATTCAAAAAATGACGAGTGTAGTGTGTATACTAACGCTTATTGTCCAATTTGTCTTCTTTGCAGATTTCAGAATGTCAAATACCAGATTCGATTATACTTTGTATCATCCTAAATAATATTAATAAATATTTTCATATCGGAAACTTGCTTATTTTTCATGTATTTTGATGTTTTTATAGGTATATCAAATTAGAGCCACCATTTGTCGATTTTCGAAAAACTGTTTTTTTGGAATATCTTTATTTTAAAAAAACTCATTGATGATATGAAAAAATCAATCAAACCATCTGAAAGGTTATTAAATAACCTTTCGAATGACCTATTGTTGGTCGAATTTCAGTTCATAGAGTCCCGGCAATCCATCAAAAAGGAGTTGGTATATCAAATTCGAGCCCTTTCTTCTAATCGTACATACAATATTCGGAGAATTTGTTGAATACCTGATTAACATTTTTTTATTTTGAGTATGCTCCGAATTTAGGGTCTCTTTTGATGGACCGGAGATTACAAAAAAATTTCAGATGAAACTCAATTTATTTTGATGTGCTTGATTATAGATTATGTTGCCAGCAAGGAAAAATAGGCAAAACTCGTCATAAGAAACAGATGGCGACCACATGTTCAATTCCGAATATCTCAGTTCAATTGGTGTAGGTAGAGAAGTGTCTCACTATGGGTCATTGTGTTGTATTTTGTCTCAAAGTCGTTGAACTTGTGATAGGAATAACAGCCTGAAAACATGAATATTTTGTTAGACTGAAGATAAATCCTCATCGAATATATAAAAAATATAGAGAAAGTGTAACAAAACGTTGACCTTGAAAATCTACGTTGAAGTTAGCAATTTTCAAGGTCCATCAAGCCAGCACCTCCACAATTGAAATTCCCAAATTTTTTTGTATCAGAATTTTTGGATTTTTTGGGGCTTTTTTTGGGCTGTATTGCCGATTTTTGGGCTCCACTAGTTTTTTTTTTGAAAATTCAAATTTTGTGTGGAGGTGCTGGCTTGGCTCAAGCGAGCACCTCCACTACATACAAATTTGAAGAAATTGAAAATCAAAGACGACAGAATTTTGGGATTTTTTGGGCTTTTGAACGCGCCAACAACCAATTTACAAAAACAACCCCTAGCGGAAATAAAACTACCCGCTACATAAAAACAAAAACTAGCAAGAAACAAAGTACACCACAATTTTGGGCTTATTTTGGGCTCTCAGATGCACAGAAAAAAATTCAAAAAACCACTCCCTTGTCAACAATTAAACCTGAAAAAAATAAAGTGCATCATGATTTATGGCTTATATTGAGCTCTCGAATGCACCAAACAAAATTTTCAAAAACCACCCCCATGTACAAAAAACATCCCCTATGTAAAAACTCAAACATGGAAGAAACGAAAAATAAAGTAGTGTTGGGCTTTTCTTGGGCTCACGAATGCTTGACTTTTTGTTTTCAAAAACCACCCCTACATCTGAAAAATCAATCGCCCATCTATGAATTCGAATTTGAATTTTCAAGAAGCCCAACAATCAGAGACTTTATTCATCCTATAAAATACTGAGTCTCAAACATCAGAAACTCCATTAACAAAGTAAATTTATGTATATCAATAGGAGTATAATAAAGTAATTTATTTAT
>CAKNXH010000139.1:378932-430496 GCA_932178445.1 Andricus quercusramuli | reverse complement strand
TATATATTAAAAAGGTAAATCTTTGACAAAGTCACATCTGCCCGGTACAAAGAGGTTGCTTGTTAACGTTAAGGGTAGGAGCCCAAAATTTGGAGTTGGCATTTTCAAGGATCCCAATAATCATAGACTCTATTCATACTGTAAAATTCTAAAAAATATAATTTTTTGAGAAAGTCATATCTGCTTGGTGTAAAGGGGGTTGATTTTGAACATGAGAGGTTGGAGCCCAAAAATCGGTGTTGGTTTTTTTGAAAAGCCCAAAAGTCAGAGACTCTATTCACACTGTGAAATTATAGAAAAGATCATTTTTTGAGAAAGTCATATCTGCTTGGTGTCAAGGGGGTTGATTTTGACGTTAAGGGTTGGAGCCAAAAATCTGTGTTGGTATTTTCAAGCTGCCCAAAAATCAGAGACTATTCACACTATGAAATTCTGAAGATCATTTTTTGAGAAAGTCATATGTGCTTGGTGTAAAGGGGGTTGATTTTGATGTAAAGGGTTGGAGCCCAAAAATCGGTGTTGGTATTTTTAAGGAGCCCAAAAATCAGAGACTCTATTGACACAGCAAATTCTCAAATGGAGATGTAAATTTGGAGACAAATGGAACATGTGTAAATGTTGGAAAAAAACCCAAAAAGGCTCGGAATTAAATCAAAGTCTGAAAATCTTTATACGTGATAGAAACTTCTCCTAAAGCTGAAAAATATTTGATAACGGAATTGCAAATTTTGCGAAAAGCAGAAAAATCTTCACTGTACTCGTTTCTAGGAAACCGTGAAGTTCGGTCGCTTGCTGCCCGCTTCACAAACTGATTTTTAGATAGTTTTTTTGATTTTTGGTCGTAAATGGTCAAAAATATCACAAAAGAGCAAATGATTTTTTTGTAGAACTTTTCTAAATATGCAAACTTGAATATTAATTTTGTGAATCCTGAAAACTTACTGTGGTTCGGAAAATTCGGCAGTTTGAAAAAGCGACAGTCTCTGATTTTTGGGCTCCTCAAAAATACCAACACCAATTTTTGGGCTCCAACCCGTCACGTTCAAAATCAACCCCCTTAACACCAAGAAGATATGACTTTCTCAAAAAATGATATTTCTTAGAATTTCAAAGTGTGATTAGAGTATCTGATTTTTGGGCTCCTTAAAAATACCAACACCGATTTTTGGACGCAGATGTGACTATGTCAAAGAATTACCTTTCTTAGAAATTTACTTTGTTAAAGGAGTTCCTGATGTTTGAGAATCAGAATTTTCTAGGGTAAATAAAGTCTCCGATTGTTGAGCTCCTTGAAAATTCAAATTTGAATTCATAGATAGGCGATTGACTTTTCAGATGAAGGGTGGTTTTTGCAAACAAAAATTCAAGCATTCGTGAGTTCAAGAAAAATCCAACACTATTTTCTTTTTCGTTTTTTCCATGTTTGAGTTTTTAGTTAGTGGATGTTTTTTTGTACATGAGAGTGTTTTTTGACAAATTTTTGTTGTGCATTCAAGAGCCCAATATTAGCCAAAAATCACGACGCACTCTATTTTTTCAGATTTAATTCTTGAGAAGGAGGTGGTTTTTTTTTGCACATGGGGGTGGTTTTTTTTCCGTGCATTTGAGAGCCCAAAATAAGCCAAAAAATTGATTTTCTTCGTTTCTTCCTAGTTTGTGTTTTTACGTGGGGGGGGGGGGGTAGTTTTATTTCCGCTAGGGGTTGTTTTTGGAAATTGGCTTTTGGCGCGTTCATGAGCCCAAAAAAATCCCGAAATTCTATCGTCTTTGATTTTTAATTTTTTCAAATCTTCATGTAGTGGAGATGCTGGCTTAAATCAAGCCAGCACCTCCGGAAAAAATTTTAATTTTCAAAAAAAGGAGTGGAGCCCAAAAATTGGTAATACAGCCCAAAAATGCCACAAAAAGAGCCCGAAGAAGCCCAAAATTCTGATGCGAAAAAATTTCGGAATTTCGATTGTGGAGGTGCTAGCTTGATGGACCTAATTTTCATTACAAATGTCGTTTATCGAATACCACGGGCGTTTAGGTATTGCATTTTATGTTCCATTTAAGATACATACATGCATACATACATACATACATACATACATACATGCGTACATACATACATACATACATACATACAAATATAACTGCACGTCTAAAAAATGTCAATAGCCCCCCGTAGAACCGCGGTAAATCACACCTATGGACACGTCCATCTCGAAAGTGCCTTGGCATATTTTTGGCACGCGGGTATGGCTTCAAGGTTACAAGCCAGTGATAGTTTCGCCCCTCTGAGAGCACCTATCACAAAAACAATTACTCGCACCGAATATTTTGGGCACAGTCGTTGCAGCTCTCTTTTAAGGTCTTGATACTTCGCCCCTTTTTCTTTCTCCTTTGCAGTGATGTTGTATTCAGACGGAGCCAAGAATTCGATCACGAATATAGTTCGTTTCTCGAAGTCTTGGAGAACAATGTCAGGTATCGAGTGCGCAACGGAGACTGCTGCCCGGAAATCGTAGTTCCAGAAAATTTGGCACTTTTCGTTTCGGACAATTGACTCTATATGCCTTGGAGCGTTCGGCAGGACAGGGTCGCGACCAGCGCCGTAAGAGCGACAAAGATGTTAACAAAGTACTCTTAGGGCCGCATTATGTCTATAGATATACGTTGTTCCTGCGTGGGTCGGACACCCCGATAGTATGTGTTCTAGGAATTCAGCGTGTGCATGACACGCTCTGCCCCTATCACTGGGAACTTCTGGACATAAAATGCGGTCACGGTATGCTAAGGTGAAAATGACACCGTCCTGACATGCGAAAATAAAACCCTCTGTACCTGAATTGAGCCCTGATGATTTGAGGAAAGCAGAAATTTGCTCCTTCGACAAGGACTGTTTTTCTACATTTCTGTGAAAGTTTCCGTGCACATGCTTGTCCAGTAGCTGTCGGTGAAATTTTCCAACCTCTGCTTTCTTTACTTCGGTTTTTAGACGTGAGAAATCTAGATGGAGTAATACACTTTCCTCACTTCTGATGTTAAAATTCAGGCCAAGGGTCTCGCCCGCTTGCTCCACGGCTTTGTAGAGGAACACTTCTTCGCCAATCATCTCGTGGTTTCTGACCATCTTTAGGAGAGAATCTCTGCCATTCGCAACGATGTAAGCTGTACTTAGAACAATTCGGTTATGAAGACACTGGAGATTCAGAAGTCCGCGTCCGCCTTGACGGCGTGAAATGTATAATCGCGGAACTGACGAATTGATATGCAAGCTTTTATGCATATGCATAATCTTACGTGTGGTGACATCAAGGGCCTTAACTCGTTCATCGTCCATTGAACCACCCCAAACGAGTGGAGTAGAATCGGGACGACAAGCATGTTAGTCGCAGATACCTTGTTCAATGCCGACAGATTGGAAGACCAAATCTGTCGAAGAAGATGCTTGTATCTGCTTCGGAGAGACTCCTTCACTGATGTTACGTCCTGAATGCGGCATTGAGGCACGCCCAGGTATGTATAGGTCTCTCCAGTGTTAAGATGTCTAATAACACTTATATCCACAAGCTCAGGGTCATTGGGAACGCCAGTCATCGTTCCTTTCTTCAGATTAATTTTGGTTTCTCTGGGTTGGACAAGTTGCCTTTTTTCGGCAGGAGTATAGTGCGTCCTAACACCAGCCACTGCGGAATAGGCATCTCCGACTTTAAATAGAAGGTGAATATGCGAGTCAAATGTTGGTGTACAAAAGTAAACTTCTTCTGCCAAAAGTTCTTGATACAATCTGGTCCAGCAGGGGAAAAGTTATTCGTGCCTCAAAGTGCTTTTTTCACCTCTCCGGCAGTGACTGATGAACATTCCTCCTCAGATTTTATAAGGTTGTCGCAAAACTCCTTAAAGCGGATGATATTAACAGTTTCTGATATTAACAGTATCTTCTTTCAACTCTAGTGTTTTCAGTATCTTGTACACCTCTCTCTAAAAAGTCTCTACCTTCTTCGGCTTGGGTGGATTTTTTACAGAAACAGGGAGATCGCTGAAAAGGCGCGATGGGTCAGCGAGAAACTGTTGATTCTCCCTGATCCATCTCTCCCTCTTCTGTATTCTCCTCCTTGCTTCAGATAACAGCCGTATTTTTTCAACAATATGCTGCTTGATTGTCAGCAGGTTTGACTTGTTTAGAATGTGATTCAAGATCCTTATCTCTTGGATGAACTTTCGAATCCTTTCTGTGAACGGTCTACTAGTTGTTATGTAGTCAATCACACATTGAACACGGGAACAAGTGTCTCTGTGTCTTTCACCTAAGTGATTTCTAATCCACGTGATCAAAAATATAAAACATCGTTACAAGGTTTAAATCTCCTAAATTATTGATAACTTCACTTGAAATAAAATAGCAGTATCACCATCGTAGTAATTGGGTTACCACAGTAGTTGACGCCCGGTAGCTCATGCATACCCGCGGTAATATCTACATCTAACATTTTTTTTAGATTCGCATTTTTCATCTAAATCTATTTTCTTTTTACATTCTAACGACTGAATTCTGTTGATTAAATACCAAATATTGCTTCACGAATTAGGGGAAAGTTGCCTAAGACGAGCCCCCTTCCATATTTTCCGAAAATTTCCGATTTTATGGAACTTTAGAAGCAAAAGCGATTATTGGCATCATAGTTTGATGTTTTCTTTACAAAGTTCACACACTTAAAAGTTCAAAAAATGTCTAAAAGGCAATGAACTTCGATGTTGAAAAACATATGTATTTGTCTCGTCTTAGGCAATCCGGTATCCTAAGACGGGCCCCTTTTTAAAATGAAAAAAGCTATGTAATTAAACACTAGATATTAATGAATTTTATTCGCAGCGTATTGTTTAAACATAATGTTTACGTTTATGACATATTAGTTACATAAAATACATTATAAAACGTAAAATGAGCGTTAAATAAGGTCAAACAGAAAATAAGTGTAAAAGAAGTTCAAGGACTAAATATTTATGAAAAGTTATAAAATTTCGAATATTATTCATCTCAGATCCAGAATTTACTGATATAAATCGAAAAATCAACATAGTTTAAAGAATTTCTTATTCATGATGTAAAAGCAAGAAAGGGGTTAGGTCATTACCATTGAGACCATGGGAAACTCACAAGGAAAGCAGATTTCGCTTTTACCTACATTTCTCTAGCCTAACCGGGGCTCGTTTTAGGAATTTCGCATGATCACAATTTTTGAAATATTTTAATTAAATAGCATACGAATTAATAAAACGTAAGTATCAGTTGCAAAATTTACAAAATTATCTATCAAAGAAAAACATAACTTACTCCTTCAAATCATTAGAAGTTATTAAATCACAACTTCTAAAACAGGTGAAAGTTCGTTCTCTAACGTACGAAAATAATTTTTCCTTTCTGTTTTTGTTAATTTACTTCCAGCACAGGAAAAAACACCTTCAAAATAACCAGAATTTTGCTGAACACGTATTCGCATGTGTGAGTGATGACTATATTGCTTTCGTACAAAAATATTAAGGGTGTACCGTCTTAGGAGGGGGCTCGTCTTAGGCAACTTTCCCCTAATGCGTAACGAATTTCTTATTCAAACACTTGGTTTTTATCTTCAAAAGTCGTCTTGACTTTTTTTCCGCTGTAATACCCACACTTACCCTAATTTACTATTTTCAGTTTATATAGAAACTGAAAGAAAGTATAATTTTCGATCAAATTATAACGTCGATATAGGTAGAACTAGTTTAACATGTAAACACTTTTTAAAATTAATGAATGCTTCTCTATATTTCGACTATGATGCATAATTTCACAATAATTTTAAAATTGCATTAAAAAAATTTGAAGCATGCTAATAATGTATAGAATTATCTCCTTGTTTCATATGTAAACGAAAAATTGTAAATATATATCGTTAGAACATGAATAATAAGCGCAGTCAAATATGTCTTTAATAAAGCAAACGTACATAAATACATATTAATTTAGTTAATAACTTGATTACCGTGTGAAATTTAAAAGTCTTTTTCGAATATAATTTATTCGAAGGCCTAACTGATTATATAATATCCCATTTCAAATTTAATTTTGATCGATGGATTTCAAGCTACAATGTATTCTCAGTATCAATGAGAAATTAACTCAAGTTGATTTATCACGGTCTGTGTTTATTGATATTTATGTTTAGTTTTTGAGCTTTGAACAAATCAAATAATTTTTGGAGACTGGAACCTTTGAAAACGACAATGAATGAATCTTTAGAAATATGAGTGTTGATAAAACTGTCATATTCTATTTGAATAATGAATTTACCCTTTATAAAATCCAGCCCTGCGTGATACACTTCAGGTGCTTCAAATAGGGAACCAGTAGGCAACGGCCAATATGGAAATTTGTAGAACTATTGGTAAGATTAATGAAGTGTCCCTAAAAGAATAATTCATGACTTTAAAAGCTATGTACGTAGATACGTGGCACGTAAGTCAAACAACTGATAACGTAACAGACTCGTTAATCCATCTTTTAAATATGTGCGATAATTTAGAAGAGCGAGCGAGATAGCGATTGATATATATATACTGAAACATATTGTGGAATTTTTCATTTCCGCGCTCATAGTACATTGTTGAAGAAATTCTCTATAAATAAACTTCCTCTGTTCATTTGAAAAAAATGAGAATCATGACTGGTAATCTTGTTTTCGCCGTAGCGATCGTCCTTAACTCTATCGGTAAATATATAACTAAGCACATTTTTAATCGGATTCGAATGTAGTATATCTTCATTATTTCTATTCAGAAATTTTCTTAGTAAAAAACTGTCGAAGTTGGAGGTTTGGAGACCATTTGCGTAGTTGGTCCTCTTTCGCTGCAATTGTTGGTCGATAAATAAATTTTGAAAAGTTTAGTTTTGGCAATTTTCATAAATCCATACATTTCTTCAGGGGAAGGAATCAGTAAGAAGTAAGATAGTGCGCAGCACATTGTTATCATCGAAAGTGGTTGAAATAAGATAAAGATATCTGTTATAATTTCTTTAAAAGAATTTATCGAATTTTGTGGCTTGCATACAATTACTTAATTTCACTGTTCAAGAAATAGAAATAATGCAGCCGACCACGATTTCGATTAATAGACAAAAACACTGACACGAGTCTAAACATGCGGATGTTATCAATCACAATGACCCTATTACACCGTTTTAATTTTTGCCACGCCCACGATAGAAGAAACTGCCATGCTCGGCCACCAATCAGAAGCATTTCATTTAAACCCGATGCCACCGGTTGATTGTCGAGCGTAGCAGTTTCTGCTACCGTGTAAAAAACTCCACGGCGTAAATAGGCGTGATATAGTTGAAATTGGATTTTTAATGATAATAAAGTTAATATTATGCTTCAAATTACAAAATCAGAATAGAAGGAATTATTCTTACCTCAACCATTTCATAAGAAAATACTATCCAGCAGGTAAACTATCATATTATTATTATTATAAATTAGCAGTTCGAACTCGAAAGTTCATTGCCTCACTAACCCGAGACCGCCACACATCTCTATCCTGTGCATCCTCCATCCAGTTTAAGTAATCATGTCCTAGTTCTTTTAAATCTTCCCTTACATTTTTCTCCCATCTGTTTCTCGGTCTGCCTAAGGGTCTCTTACCAATCGGCCTCCCTCTTAAAACTTGCGCCACTGTTCTTTCATTTCCCATTCTTGCTACATGCCCCGCCCATCTTAGCTTACGCGCTTTCATTACTCTATTAATATTTGCTGACCCGTAGAGAGCATGCAGCTCATCATTATGCAGTTTTCTCCATTCGCCGGTCTCTTCGTCCCTTTTTGGACCATAGATTTTTCTAAATACTTTATTCTCAAAAACTCTAAACCTATTCTCCTCTCCTTTCGTCAGCGCCCACGTTTCGCACCCGTACATGACGACCGGCATTATTATTGTTTTGTAGATTCTTATTTGATGTTTCTAGATAGCAATCGCGATTTTAATAGTGTGTTTGCTGCATAATAGCACCCATTGCCAGCGTGCAGTCGTGCGTTGATTTCCGTTTTAATCTTATTTTCGCTAGTTATAATGGACCCGAGGTATTTAAACTCTCTAACCCTTTCGAATTTCATATTTCCGGCCATTAGATTCCCGTCTTGATTACTTTGTTCGGATCTGACGACGGTCATATATTTTGTCTTCGATTCGCTAACTTCCAAGCCAATATCTTTGGCTTTTGTGATCAAGATTTCTGCATTTTTAGCTACCGTTTCTTCATCATCCCCTAGTAAGTCGAGATAATCCGCATATCCAAGAATTTGTATTATCCCATTGAGGGTAGCACCGGTCGGATTCGCCTGCACTTGCCTAACCACGTATTCTAAAACCAAGTTAAAAAGGACGCACGAAAGTGCATCGCCCTGTTTCAGGCCATCGCGGATCGAAAACTCTTCAGATAAACTACCGTTTACGCGTATTCTACCCCTACTGCCGCTTAAGCAAATTTCGATAAGTCTCACCAATTTTCTTGGTACCCCCAAGAACTCTAGGATCCAGTACATTCGTGCGCGTATAATAGAGTCGTAGGCCTTTTTGAAATCGATAAATAGCTGATGCACTACTTCTCTAAATTCCCATTTTTTTTCTAGCAGTTGTCTAATTGTAAACATTTGATCGCTTGTAGATCGGTTTCGGCGGAATCCACACTGGTAATCCCCAATGATTTCCTCGGCAAAAGAAATCAGTCTACTTAGGATTACATTAG
This sequence comes from Andricus quercusramuli, assembly GCA_932178445.1. Lineage (NCBI taxonomy): Eukaryota > Metazoa > Arthropoda > Insecta > Hymenoptera > Cynipidae > Andricus > Andricus quercusramuli. Next base: position 421,729 of record CAKNXH010000139.1, on the reverse strand, counting down.
ACAGGACCTTGTAGCACGAAGGTACAAGTGAAATTCCCCGATAATTGTTACAGTCAGTTTTATCGCCTTTTTTGAAGATGGGAATAACGATAGAGGTATTCCATTCTTCCGGCATGCGTTCTGTTTTCCAAACTGCGCGTATTAATTTAATAATTTGTCTTGTGAGGCAAGGGCCTCCATTTTTTATCAGTTCTGACGGTAGGTCGTCGATGCCCGCGGCTTTGTTATTTTTCAACTTCTTTATAGCCATTTTTATTTCTATATCAGCAGGATCATCAATTAATAGATCAGCAGTGTGGATTTCGCCGAGATTACCTTCAACGGGGGCTTCGCGTACATTTAATAGTTTATCGAAATAGTATTTCCATAAATTCAGTCTCTCTGTCGCATCGGCTACTAGATTGCCATTTTCGTCCCTCATTACTCCCGTTCTACTTTGAAAGCCTTTCCTTATAAAATTGATTCCCCTGTACATCTCGCGCGGGTTATTCTGTTTATTATGCGTTTCTATTGCTAGTATTTTATTCTTTTCCCACTCCCTTTTCTTGTATCTATAGAGCCTATTTGTACTTTTACTAATCTCGAGATACTTCTTATGTGTTTGATCGCACTTATTTTGTAAACTAAGTAGTCTGGCCTTCCGACGTTTTTCAAACCAGAGTTTGCACTCTTCGTCAAACCATGGTTTGCTTTTTGTTACTTTCTTTAAACCTATCGTAAGTTTCGCGGCTGTCTTTACCGCCTTTTTTATATTGCTCCACAGGGTTTCCGGATCCTCCTCGCAATTATTGTTATCGTCTCTCTGTTCTTGGAGAGCGTCAAAGCTATTAGAAATCTCAACTGGATAATTTAATGTTTCTGTTGCTGTTTTGAACATATCTATATTGAAACGAACTGTTGGCTCTGTGCGGCTTGTTTTCTTAGTTATCGCTAGCCTAGATCTTAGTTTTACTATCACGAGAAAATGGTCTGAATTTAAATCCGCTCCCCTATACGATCTTATATCGAGAACGTTTGTATGACGTCTTTTGTCAATTAGAACGTGATCAATCTGATTGTGAGTGTTACCATCTGGTGATCTCCAGGTGGCCTTATGTATATTTTTATGCTTGAAATATGTGCTTTTGACAACGAGGTTCTTTGAAGCTGCAAAGTTTATTACTCTAGTTCCATTGTCGTTACTGACGTCATGCAAACTTTCTGATCCTATTGTAGGCCAATACATCGGTTCTTTTCCAATTTTCGCGTTGAAATCTCCCAATACTATTTTTGCGTCAAAAGCTGAGAACTTGTCAAAAACCTGCTCGATTGTTTCGTAAAAGAGATCTTTAGTGTCTTCGTCTTTGTCCTCGGTGGGGCAGTGCACATTGATTAATACCTGTTTGCTGAAAATACCCTTTAGTACAATGTATGATAACCGATCGTTAATGAATTGCATGTCGATAACCGCTTGCGAGATTCGTTTATTAATAAGAAAACCGGTCCCCAGTCTCCATCCCTTAGCTCCCCCATAGTGAAAAGTAAGTTATCTTTAGAAATTGACGCGAAATCGCCCGGCCAGCATGTTTCTTGGAGTGCTATTAAGTCAGTATTATAATCATTTCCTATTTTAATGAGTTCGCTAAATCCGCCAGTACTTAGGCTACGCGCGTTTAGAGTTCCCACCCTTAGATCTTTAACTGTAGTTTTTTGTTTTTGCAAGTTAGCCATGGTAGTTTCAAGATAATCCGCACGTAAGGATCCTATTCCGATCGTAGGTGAGTCCACTGTCCCAGGAGTGATAACCCCCATACCTCCCTAGGTCTAAGTATGGGAGCTTTCCGACTCTGACAAGGACCATGTCAACTTGTCGTCAGACACATTACAGTTTCATCCTCGTATCCCAACGTCCCCCTGCAAGGCAGCGCGCCTACTGGCATCAATACTCCTTTGGCCCTATACAGGCGAATCATTCCACACATCCCTTGCGGGCAGTGTCATCGCTGCGGTGTCCAATGGGCAGCAGGATTTTTCCCTTACAAGATTTTTAGTTTTGGTTCGGGTAGTGTTTCTAGGTGGATACACGCTGCACCTCGGCCTGCCAGGACCCACCCATTGCGTATGAACGCAATTGGTGGGTGCCCCCAAGCCATGGTCATCGTGTTTTCTACAAGTGCTAGGCCAACATCTTAGGCTGGGCTCACCGCACCCACGACTGGTTCCTATCGGCTGTCCGCGGCTGCTTATTCTTGTATTCGCAGCTAACCTGAGGGGCTGTTCAGCCTAACGGGCCGTTCCTCTACCCGCAACCCGAGGACGCGCTTTTTTAATGATAATAAAGTTAATATTATGCTTCAAATTACAAAATCAGAATAGAAGGAATTATTCTTACCTCAACCATTTCATAAGAAAATACTATCCAGCAGGTAAACTATCAGTCAGATAAATAAAATTTTGTTATGCAAGAAAATAATAATTTTGGAAAATTATATACAAATGATGTGATGAAAGAATTAAGTGTCTTTGTTTATTAATATTATGAATAAAGACTCGTTTTCTTCTTTTAAATTCACTTTTTCTTTTAGTTCCGCTCAGGCACGTTATTTTTTTCACTGAAAATAAAAAAGGATTCCCAAACATTTTCTTTAGTTGCTAATGTGATCTAGGCAATACAAAATAGTACATTGTGATGTAGCACGGAAAGTAGGCAGTTTCACATTAGTGTGAAGTATGCTGTACGAGCCAGAGGCTAATCGAAGGGAAGTTGTAGGCAAGTCGAATGCAATTTCGAGATGAGCCGGAAACGTGCCAGAGACCAGCCGGAAACGACCCGAAGATGAGCCGATGGCAAGTATACTGTAAACTTCACAAAAGTTATAACTACCTACTTTCTGCACATATTGAGCAGGATATTTCTTGTAACAAATGGTATTATGGTATATAAAATATTTTCAATATTCCGGAAATTTTCGGGTAATTTATGGTTATTCATGGTAATTTATCAGTAATTTATGGTAATTTATCGCGTCGGTTGGACCACCCTGTACAGAACATAGTTATCATTCAGGGGTTTTCCAGTACGGGGGAAATATCATCAATTTTCATCTGGGTACCAGCTTTGACTTGTTAAGTGCATAATTCCTGATCCTCAACTCACACCCGGTTAACTTCGAAACTGACTGTTAGTCTGTGAGAGAAAATCTTTTTCATCATACCTCAATCGGAAATTTGACTTTCGCTGCCTGTGGAGCGGGTCGACAATCGAGGCAAGGATTTAACTCCTATGATATCATCCCTCGCTTCGCTCGGGCAGCTAACTTCACTTTCATGAAATCGTTGCCTGTTAATTTGTTGTCATTAATTAATTTAATTAATGACTATTAATAAGTATTCGATTTCGTGCTATTTTCGAATTCAAACTTTTAGTCCAATTCTATAATTACGCTGTATTCTTACGAGTCAGATTTAACTTTTAATTTTCCTGATGGTAAATTCACCCATTTCTATTTTTCCTTACAGAATTAGGTTCGCTGACAAGAATTCCATATGCTAACAGATTTTACGAAGATTATAATGAAATTCTACCTGATTTTCTTGCTTCTGCTTCAATTGTGGCATCACGATATCCATCAAACCCAACAGTAGAATTACGATCGTTACGGAGGTATATCAACAATGAATATGTACCTTGCGATGCAGATACAATTATACTGAGAAGGGGTCCTGTAATCTTTGGATGGAAGAATGGACGCTGGATCGCTGCATTATTTCAATGTGATATGCATCATGGCTTTAGCAGGGTTATATATGATGAAGAACTCCACGCACAAAGTCGAGTTTCGTTAGCATTTCTCATTTCAATGGGTGTGGGAAGAGAAGCGCCTCCTGTTGCTGAAAAACCCCCCAGTGTTGCATCCCGAATTTTAAAGTGTTTTGGTCCTACCTGTAGGCGAGATTATACCAGAGACGACAAGTGATACTTATATATATATACTTGAAGAAATGCTTAGGGATTATTTGCCATATGATTATGTTTAGGAATTTTTGTTTAAGTCAATTAAAAAATATTTCCCTCTCAACCAGGCGTATTTCTATTTTAAACCATACAGACAGAATTTACACGAATACTAGTATGGTTGAGGTAGTGTTTGATTTGGGAATTTAATTTTTCCAAGAAACTTATATGCAGAGTATGATTGGATTGGATCACCACGACTTTTGGCTGAACGAAAACTTCGTTAGCCCGTCATCAGGATACGTTTTCTTGCAGGCTCCACCTGACACAATCTGACACTGACAAGACACTTGCTGCGCGTTTGCAGTCACGTGTTCCGTTTTACATTCGTACATGACAAATTAGGGATAAATATTCCATCTATAAAACTTTTGTTCAGTGAAAATCGAAGGATAATGTGTTTCTGCTGCAAGAAGAATATACATTCGACGTAGAAACATAATGAAAACTCTTGATTTTTGAAGAGTTCAAGTGATCATTGAAATACATATAACCCCAAATTACGTTAATATAAAAAATAGTTTTTCTGGTAGAGCTCAATGGAAAACTTCAAAAGACTTAATTTGTAGTGTGTGAATTTATATTTCCTCAAATTAAACAAACTTTTCTTCAAGATTTCATGATAACTTTATTTGATAACGATTAGCTTGATGCTACTTTTGTTTCTACGTACATTGTGTTATGACATCCATTCGAGATACGTGAATTTTCCTCCATCGAAAGTTCTACCAACGAGTAGAAAAAAAGCAAAACCTATTCCTTTTGATCGACTTAGAAACATTTAATGGAAGTGTATTGGGAGGAATTAAAAAGGGGAGGAATGCAAAAGAGAGAATAGAAATAAAGAGAATAATGTCACTTTGAAGACGCAAAAGCCAGTCCTTTTAATCGACTCAGAAAAATGTAATGGAAGCGTATTGGGAGGGATTAAAAAGTGGAGAAATGTGGAAGAAAGAATAGAAATCAGTCATAGAGTCTAAAGGAGAAACCATATAAAATATCTTGAAATTATTTACTCATATCAAAGTAGTACGCATTACTGCTGTGCGAATTTGCATGGATTACACAGCCAAAAAAAAGTATACGGAGCCAAAAAAACGATCTATCCAGCATAGTCGAAATCAAATTTTTCAAATTTCCTGCTTACCATTTTTTTTGTTTGACTTTGCATTTTTGGTTTTGGTTAAATTTTTGTAACTTGACTGCTAAACATCTGAAATCGTTTTTAGGGGTTAGGAGAGGATAGGAGATGTTTAGTAGCCAACTTGCAATTAGAAGGAATTAAAATAATCGAAAATAAAGCATGTAAGTATGGAATTAAAAATAACCATGACAACAAAATTGAAATTTCCAACTTATGTTGCATACGGAGGAATAGAAATCATGTGAGTGCACGCATTTTGTGGACGGATTAGAAAGCATCAAATTAATCGAAAATACAGCATGTAAGTGTGGAATTAAAAATAACCATGATAGGTGTGTCTACTCCTCGCATTAAGAGGAATTAAAAAAATGGAAAATATGTTCGCTTGTATGGAACACAACACAAGTGGCGTTCGTTAAGGAAATAGAAAAGAATTGGTTTCAGAGATAAACCTATTCGTTTAAATATGAAAGTATTAATTTTTTTGAATTCTTCTCTCCTTACCGGGAACAGTTCCTCCGTGTGGAAGAGGACACTCATATATTGCAGTAGCATTGCTAACATTATATTACACGATAATTTTGCTAATGTTGTCATACAATATCGTAGCAACATTGCTGAAATAATGCGAGTTGTTCAAATAATTATATTCTAATTTATGTTTAGGATCTAGTAATGATAGCGCTGAGAGTAAATGTGATGAGAAACAAATAATAGTGCGCGTTTGGCCAAAAGGAGTATATTCTGCTAATCATTCTCCATCAGTGTACCATTCGTAATAGAACGAGTTTGTTAAGATTAAGATATGTTTTTTCAGTTAGGAAAAATTTGATTGAAAATCAACTTAAAAACTCACAATCAGTAAACACGAAATATACATATACGAGTTTATCAGCCTCATTTATAAGTATTCATATATTATAATTCGTGAGACGTGGCCATAGCTGTGATTTACCGCGGTTCTGCTGAGAGCCGGTCTCATTTTTGGATGGCACTTGCTTCCAGTGGAACCCTGCGGTGGTTGTTTAACCCTTTTTTCAAATGATACCTATATGTGAATTTCTTTTTTGTTCTTTTTCTCGAAATCGAGATTTTAGTGGTTAAGCTACTTCTTGACGCCTAGGTTCAATTGATGTTTTGAAGCTGATATATGTACAAGCAAATTATGCGTATTAGTTTCTGCGGCTTCTTTTGCTTCCTTCAATGTGATCGCTGCTTCTGGGAAATTTGATGAGTCCATCGCTGGGCAATGGTTGTCTTAATCTCAAGTTCAACCAATCATTATCAGGAAAAACCTCAAGATCAGCCGTGGGTTTTTTTTTTGTTAAAGAAGTAAAAACGGCAAATGCTCATGCACCAACCACATCCGAACTTTGGGAACCGCGAGCCCAATATATGCATCCCACGCATATATACTTAATATACATACACGTGAGATGCACACACGGGCGCGCAGTCCACAAGGAACGAAGGTGAGTGTGGGACTTACCAAACGGCACCTACCCACTAAACCTTAACTCCTTTCCCGCCAACCCATGTCCTCGGAACCGCTTTCGCATTACTTCAAGGACGTGGGGGTAAGGCCACTAAGTCGTGCTTCGACTTCCATCATACTAGGCCAGCTTGGCATTTCAACTTTGCGCACCCAACCAAGATGCACGCATCGTCCTCAGCAGTGCGGTTGTACCGCACAACGGGCTCGTCGGCCTTCGAACATCTTGGTTGGGTGCGATTCTTTAACTTGGTCGTCCTCGAGGTCTCCTCGATGAGGCTGCCTCTCGGAACGACCAACACCTCATAGTCCCGGACAGATGATCCGTCCGGGATTTCTCCCCCTTTGCGACGCAGAGGTAGCACTGCGGCGCACTTCCGCACTCCGCAGCCCTATGGCCCTCCTTGCCGCATCTCCAACATGCTTTCGTGCGGTCTGGGCCATGGCAACCGGCTGCCATATGGCCGAAGCCTAGGCTGCGGTAGCACCGGACAATTTCCGCCTTTTTATGTACACTACAGGACACCCACCCCACCTTTAGGTGTCCTGTGCGTATCAGGCTCGCAGCCAACTCCTCTGGCAGCTCCACGAAAGCCTTCAGGTTGCCCCTGAAGGGTCTTTTCGTGAGACTGACCTTCACTTCTCCAACACCCCGGTCGCCGAAGTAGCTTCTGACGGCCTCCTCGATTTCCTCCGCTTCACTTGTTGGATCGAGGTCCAAGACCTCGATCTCGGTGCGGGGTACAAGCTCGCGCACCGTACCCCCCAACCCAACAGCCTCCCTCACGGCAGCCGAAAATTCGGCCCTGCCCTCCGCTCTAGGTCCGAGCTCGACAAGGACCTCTCCGTTTCTGGTTTGCCTGACACCCCTGATTTTTACACCAAGGGCGTCCGGTTTCACCTTCTGCTTGAGGTCCTTGAGGACCTCGGCATAGCTTTGACCCTCGGCCGGTTTGATGAGAACCGCCTCGAGTCGTGCTCTCCTCTTCGGTTGCTTCTTCTTCTTCGTGGGTGAAGGTGTAGAAGCGATTCCTTCCACCTCCTCATCCTTCAGTGTCGAGGAAGCCACGATGGTAGTGCGGGTCCTCTGTTTCTTCACTCTCTGTTTAATGACATTTTCTGCAACGGGACTCGTTGAAAGCTCCCTTTCACGCTTCGCAGGTTGGTTGTTGAGAGCTGCCACAGATCCAACAGTCTGAGTGCAGCTCTCATCTGTCTTCTTCGCCTTCTCCTTTCGGGTCATAGCTCTCGTTCGGGCAGTTCGACCAACATTTTCGATCAAGTCCCTATGAAGACCTTCGGTCGTCAAAGAGTGATCGCGCAGTTCCCTCATGATTCTCTCCGCTCGTTGCAGTCCTTCCCTAATTGGAAGCCACATATTCTTCTTCGTGCTGCTGAAATCTACCATTTCTTTAATGGTGCCTCGAGTTTGGCATCCATTTGTTTGATGTCCATCTTATTTACTGATGCTTCCACCTCCTCCGTCACGTCCAAAGGACCACCCAGCTCCTCGCATACGCTCCTGTCAATGTACGATTGGTTCCCCCCAAAATCCATGGAACCGGCACCGGCCACCGGGGCTTGCACCCGATCGGAACCGGCGGGGAGATTTCTACTCCCTTGGGGTATTGTGTTTTTGTCGTACCCGCTCATAACTGGTTTCTTGTTCGGGGTTCCTTCCCCTAGCTGGTTTTTGTCCACCCCGGGTATTTGATTTCCCCGGTACCACCCATATCTGGAAGGCGTTCCCCTATCCGCAACCTGGGGAGGCGCCCGATGGGGGACCAGCAACCCCGCACGGGATCAGCCGTGGGTTGCCCTACACCGATTTGTCGGAGATAGTCTAACTTATATGCAAATTTGCGCTGGGCCACTGAATCACATGTACCTGTAGCGTCAGGTCTAGGTGCGTAATAAAATGCAGCAACAGTACCTTCGTTGTCCCCCCATCCAAGGATTAAAGCACCCCATGTTACTATTATCATGCTTGCCTTGCAAGGCAAGTATTCATTATTTTCAAATCTCAGTAAAGCTCTCAATTCTGCCTTGAGGAATTTCGCGATCGGGCGAGTTTGAATGGCTACGTGCCTGCGAAGTTAATTCTGTAAAATAAAATAGGAATGGATGAATTATAATATTACAATATCTATTATAAAACAAACAGCGGGCGCAAAAATTGTCTGTGGACGAATTGATTGTCAGAAGACAATTCATTTCCGCTTGAGAGTTTCTTTTCCACATGAAAGCTAATTAGTGATGCGACTATTCTAAAAAGTTTTTCCGAAGCAATCCAGATGTCTAAAAATCTATTGAATTTATCATAAGCAATAATGACATAAGTGAGTGGAAGTTGTTTCATGGAGATTGACAACGATTTATCACTTAATCTGCATCAAATTTGAACAGAATCTTCGGAGGATTCTGTACATGTACCTGTATACGAACCTGCACACCATCCTGTGCAGGTAATCTTGTCGGTTCCTGTGCAGTAATTTGATGAAGGAAACTATAAATGATCTTGCAGAGGAACCTGTTTGCCAGCTAACATGTGAATGATCCTGTACAGGTTCCTTAAGAGAGTGAACTGAGGTGCAGGTTCATGTACAGGAAGGGTTTATTAGTAGCTTGGCTCTCTGGATTGTTAATTGGTGCTTCCAGGGAATAAAAGAAAGGCAACTTTATAGCATGAGTTTTCGCGATTGCTTCCTGTAAAGGACCCTATACAGTATACACGTTTCTATATAGGAATCCGCGCCGTAGTTTACGTCGCAAAGGAACCTGTACAGGATCCTTCGAAAGGTTCCTTTGCCGGTGCAGGTTCCTCTCCAGAATCATGTACAGCTTCCTTTGCCGAATTCCTAGACCGGAACAGTCAGGATTACCTGTGCAGGATCCTTACACAGGTTCCCTTGCAGGATTATGTACAGTTCCCATCGACAAATTCCTGCATAGAAATTGTCAAGATTACCTATACAGGTTTGTGTGTAGTTTAGTGTACAGGAACATGTGCAGGATCCTCGGAGGCACCTGTACATGAATTTTCAGCTGGGATTAATGAACTCCAGTCAACAGTTTTTTTATATTATAACCAAATCGACCACAAATTATTGAGGAATGAAACATATTTATCACATCTAGTCATACAATAACAATTTATGATTATTTAAATAAAGTTGATTAACAAATACACCATGTAGTAATTTCTTGATGTATAAACTTCGTTCTTTCAATCTAGTCAAATGCAAATAATTATTTTCTAAACGTTTGAGATCATCTGGGCCCTATGTAACAATTAAAAATTGTTGTGATAATTTTTTGAACAAAATAAATCAAGAAATGCATTATTTGAATATTTTTCATAATTCAAAATATATTCTTGTAACGTTCAACTGTTTAGATCTCGTTTTAAACATTGTTTAGGAACTTGGATAACGATCAACTATTGATTGTCCTTATCAATGTTGGAAAGACATTTTTCTCGTCTTATACATTAGTAATATAAATTTTCGTTTCTTTTACGGAATATACTGGCAACTACTACTTATTAATGACACCTTGTTATAAGTGAGTAATAATTGATAATATTTTAAACAAACTTAATAATCAAATGCACTATTTGGCTTTTTTTTGGGTTCTACTCAACATTTAAATGAATTGTATGCACAAATAATTATTTTTGTTTGGTTGTAGAGAATAGATGACTTTTTACGTTGAAATTAACTCTATAAATAACTTGTCATTATACCTCCATATGTTATTTTATTGAAGATCGATAAATGGATATTTTATGTACAATTTTTGTTTCAATTCACGATTTTTAGACACAACAAATTATATTTCTTGAGTCTAGAACGTTGGGCGCTAACTCACTTTTTTAAAAAAAAGTTGATGACACAAAAATGTAGATCGGTGCAATTTCTTCATGTATGTAATTTTGATCTTATTTCAAAAAACAGTATCTAAATAGGTAAAATGTATGAATTTATGGAATAGAATTTGTGGGTCCAAATCCATCTAGTGTCACGTTGCCAGATTATAATCATGCAAACACGAAAAAGGAAGATAACCATCAGTTTAAAATTCAAGAGGCCTTCCACGAATCTATAATCAGGAGACCGAATTGCCATGGAAAACTTTTTCGAATCTAACAGGAGCCACGGCACCAATTGTTACAGGCCTGTAAATAGTAATCACTCTTTACTTGTAAGACTGAGCGACACGTATTTTTTCTCACGTGCTAAAAATGGTTTCAAAGGGGTAAAAACCACCCCCCAAAAAGTGTGGTACCAAATACCCATTTAGTTGTTTCACATATAGAAGCGGTATCTTTCACAATCAAACCAACTGGAAATATTTCCTCACAATGAAAGATAAAAAAATTGATTTTCTCAAATTTTTCGATTATGTTCTAGGGTAGTGAACTACCCCAAAATTCTTTTGGAAACACACAAAAAAATTCGAAACAGGCATGATTTCAACGCGAAAAGTCTGGGGAAAATATATGTTGCACGCGATAATAAAATAAAGTTTACGTACTTTTGCATCCTCATACAAAATTTATTTATACGGGGTAACTAGCCTTAAGTGTATTTTATTATATTTCTGCTAAATAAAGGAAGTTTCGCGTACAAAACCAAGCAAAAAAATGTCTTCATCCAGAGGGTTGGAAATTTTGAATTCCTCAATTTAGTCAAAAATTTTCATGGGGGTGAACTACCCCAAAGGAATTTACGTGTAGACAATAAAATTATCAAATAGGTGTGAATTCAAGTTGAAAAATCTGGGAAAAATATATGTTGCACGCGATAATAAAATAAAGTTTACGTATTTTTGCATTTTGACGAGAAATCAATTCATAAGGGGTAACTACCCTTAAGTGCATGTTATTATGTCTCTGCTAAATAAGGGAAATTTCGCGTACAAAACCGAGAAAAAAATTTCTTCACACAGAGGGTTGAAAAATGTTAATTTATCAATTTAGTCAAAAATTGACATGGGGGTAAACTATCTCAAAGGAATTTACGAGTATACAATAAAATTACCAAATAACTGTAAATTCAAGCTGAAAAATCTGGGAAAAATATATATTGCACGTGATAACAAAATAAAATTTATCAGACCAACAATCATCATTAGACTTGTTTATTCATTCATTTTTCATTTTCACATCCTTAAATTTCACTACTGTGTTGGAAAATGTTTTAAAGGAAAAGTCTACCGGATTCTCAAATTCTCCTGGGTTTTCTGCAACGTAACCACTTTTAAACAAGGAGTAATTAAAAAGACTATGTACGTTGGTGATCTTGACACGAGAAATTGCCTTTAACAATACTTGTGGCTCTTATCAAAAATTATCATGAAAAATTCACATTTTGGAACAACACATTTTCCTTTTCTGCAGAGTCACTTCTTATCATCTGAAGAATAATGTTATTACGAAAAAAATTGCCATTTGCAAATGTATAGCAATAATTATCATTGTATTTATCAATTCTATTGAAGAAAATCACTGTTTCTGGCCCGTTTTTAATTATAAGATTCTTTTCCTGGGCGAAATGTAATTCTTATGATAAGAATAAGTGATCAAACTATTGTGTTAGGATATTATTCTCCCGATGAAAAGAAAAATCTCTGCAAGAGAGAAAATGTTTCTTTGTTCAAAAGTGCTATATAAGTGTCTTTGCTGGTATTAATTGTTCTCGAAAGACAATCTAGTGTGACAATAACAACCGTTTAAAAGTTTCGATGGCATTGCATCCATCTACGTTGAAGTTATTATATCGGACGATTTAAAAAATACGTAACTTCAAAGTCCAAGGGTTTTCCAGCAAAATCATCTTTTCAAAAACTCGCGTTCAACTTATAGCCAAATCTGATAAATTGTTCGAAAAATGTATTTGAAATGATGAAATCAAGATCAAATCATACTCTGTAAAATCTGGACCGAGAACACGAATAAATATTACGCCATTGCTGAGTAATCATAAAAAATGTTTACCCGACTTGGAATGGAAATTTCGGCAAAGATAAAAATACAAGATTCATCGCGTGCGTTTTTTTCTTAACATATAATCATTCTGTAAATAAATGAAGATTTCATCTTCATACCTCAGAGAAGGTAAAAAAAAACATTTTTTTCAGATTTCGACCAGTAGAAGACCACATTTTTTATGGATATTAAATGAGTTACAAATCGCTGAAGTATATGGTACTCGTAAAAAGCCGATGAGTTGAATGCGCAAGACCTAACAAATCATGGCTATGGCACGAAATTTTCTGAACTTTCAAAAGGTTGTTGTTTTAAAAGCCGCAGATATTGTCGCTTAGTTTTCAGCCATTATTAATTGATAATATTACATAACTTTATATGATTGAACGACGAAATCAGTACAAAGAATACATTAAATCACCGGAAATGCAGTAGATTCTAAGGTTTTTTTCATTAATAGATGTGTCCGTAATTTGATCTGTATGACCTAATACCATTTTTTTAACCAAGCAACTACAATTCTTTGAATCTCACCACGAAGGGTTAAAATGGTTCAGTGTATGGTAGTTTTAACCATTTCTTTGAAAAATTTATTTGTATTGAATATATTTTCTCAAAATCATTGTAATAAAAGCTTACAAACGAACTTTTTTTTTGTAATCACTAGTTTTGGCGCCCTGAAGGATGCTTTCCGTGCCATGCCCTTGAGTATCCAGTCCGACACTGACAAAGACTTCAAGATACTATACGGGATTTCAAATGATTTCTAGGGATTTCACAGGGTATAATATCACAGAAAAAAATGAGGGATCAGTAATGTTGCGGCTCAAGTGAAACTTGGGATCATTTAGAACTTAGGCTCTACAGGAACTCTTATTTTGGGTTCCTTTTTAGTTTTTTCATATCCGAAAGATGGCCATCGGCGGTTGCCGACGTTTTCAACTGCGCATGTGCCGAGAAGCGCGGGCCTATTTGAAATCAATAAATACTATGAACAGTCACACAGATAAATGTTAACAACATTTTTTTATTCTTATTTAGAACAAATTAAATTTAATTATAGAAATACCTAACTTCTTGAAAAAATTGTATATTAACCTAATATTGCAAGTGTATATTATATCATTTTGAATACTCCCGCGCTTTTTGAGCATGCGCAGTGTAAAACTTCGGATTTGCAACATAACCTTAAAAGCTGTCACATTTCATGTGCAATATCTTCCTCTCAAGAATAACTAATGTCTATAATTTAATTTCTTCATTAAATTTTTTCCAGTGCAATATTATTTAATTCCAATTATAAAGCATAATGTGCATCATTAACTTGTGCAATCTTTGGAGTGATTTAAGGCAAAAGTGAGAAAAAGGATCTATTAGAACCATTTGAATCCACACTTGGGTTCATTTAGAAACCATTTATCATTTTGGGTTCCTTTCCAGCAAGTTAGGTTCCTTGCTGTTGCAGCTCCTTTGAAACCAAAAATTGGTTCTAATAGAAACCCTAGTTTTTTCTGTGATTCTTTGACAATTTCAAAAGACTGAAGAAAAAAAATGTCAATGATTTTTGAGGGCTTTTAGAAAATTTCAAGGGATTTTTGAGGAATTTTAATGGATTTTGACGATTTCAATCCTATATAAAAAAATTTCTTAATAATAAGCGATTTCAGAAAATATTAAAGATTTTAAGTACTATACGGGATTTCAAATGATTTTTAGGGATTTCTTAGGATTCAATAGTTTTTGACAATTCCAAAAAAAAAAATTGAAGAAAAATTTTTCAAAGATTTCACAGGATTTAAGAGATTTTGACAGGTTGAAAGGATTTTAAAGAAGTGCAATTTTTTTACATTGTTATATCAATGAGAGGGTATTGTTTTTATATGAAAAATGGCTCTCGCGGATTCCATCAAATGGCGACGTTTTGAAGCCCCCCGAGTCAGAAAATAGTTTTTACGTCGGTGTCTGACTGTCTGTCGTTGTCGTCTTCATATCGGATAACTATGATATTGAAAGAATGCTCAGATTGGATTGTGATCTGACACACTTATTACAGTCCAGGCATTACGTCGGAAAAATGAGTGAAATTCCCGAAAAATTACTAGGAGGAATGTTTTTAATGAGAAAGTTTCGTTTTTTTTTTTTTTTTTTTTTTCGAAAACATTTCCAAAATTTACTTTCGCGTGGACGGATAATTCCCATTGAATTTTAGAGCCAAATGTCTAACAGAAAAAAGAAAAAGGACAAAATTATGAGAAATTTTTTTTGAAAAATAATCCTCTATCTTCCATAGGTTTTGAGTTAGGATATATTAAAAAAAACCCATGAGGAAGGGGTTTAGATTGGTGTGTAAGAAGAAAGAACAGGAAAAGGAGAAAGATCTGGAAGAGGAGTTAGAAAATGTTAAGACAGAAGGGGACGTCTGGAAGATAATAAATAGGTTTAGGAAGCGTAGGGTGGGGGTAAGCGAGAAGATAGGGAGTGAGGAGTGGAGAGAGTTTTTCGAAGAATCATTCCAGGGCTCGGATTCAAGGAAGAAGGATGGGAGAAGTAGAAGAACGGGGGAGGCAGAGATGGAGGAGTTGAATGACGAAGAGATAGAGAAGCAGATAAGGAAGTTGAAAAGGTCAAAAGCAGCAGGGCTGGATGGGGTAGAGAACGAAGCATGGCTGTTTAGTACACAAGAGGTTAGGAAGAGGCTGAAGGAGGTAGTGAAGAAAGTATGGAGGGGCGAGGGATTCCCAGGAGGGTGGAGAGAAGGGATAATAGTGCCACTGTATAAGAAAGGGGATAGAGATAGGCAGGAAAATTATAGAGGGATTACGCTAATGAATACGGCGTATAAGGTATACGCGATGGTAGTGGCAGAGAGACTGCGGAAGGATGTCGAGGGGAAAGGAATATTGCCGGAGACGCAGGCAGGATTTAGGGCGGGTAGGAGTACTATTGACAATATCTACGTGATGCAGCACGTGGTGGATAGAGAATTAGCGAAGAAGGGGACGAGAGTGTACGCGTTTTTTGTGGATCTCAAAGCCGCGTTTCCATCGGTGGATAGGGGGAGGTTGTGTGAGGCAATGGAGGATAGGGGAGTAGAGAGAGGCCTAATTGAAAGGGTAAGGGAGATATATGAAGAGACCAAAGACAAGGTAAGAGGAGGGGAGGGGATTTCCGAGGGATTCTGGATGGATAGGGGTCTAAGGCAAGGGTGTCCACTTAGCCCAACGCTTTTTGCGATTTTAATTGCGGATATGGAAAGTAAGCTGGAGGCCGGGGTGGTAGGAGGAGTAAGGATAGGAGGGGTTAGAATTTGGTCACTAGCGTATGCAGATGACATAGTGTTGCTGGCCACCAGCGAGGAGGCCTTAAAGGAGATGATGAAGAGGTTGAGAAGATACCTGGATGAAAAGGGGTTAGAGCTGAATGCGGAAAAGTCCAAGGTTATGGTGTTCAGAAAAGGAGGGGGAAGGGATAGGGGAAGGGAGTGGAAGTGGAAGGGAAAGGAGGTACAGGAGGTGAAAGAGTTTGTGTACCTGGGCTTCGTGTTTCGAAGGAATGGGGGAGTGGATGGTCACATAAAAGAGAGAGTGAGGAGGGCAAATGTGGTTATGAGGCAGGTGTGGGGGTTGGGAATGAAGTTATTCGCAGATGACTTTGGAAGGAGAATGAAATTGTTTGATTCACTAGTGATGAGTGTGCTATTGTATGGGGTAGAGGTGTGGGGTGGAAGGAAAGTGAAGAGGTAAATAGAACGCAGGAGAGGTATGTAAAGTGGACCCTGGGGTTGGCAAGGAACACGCCTAATTATATTGTCAGGAGGGAGACGGGGAGAACGAGTGTAGGAATTCTAGCAGGGAGCCGGGCGTGTAAATATGAGGAGAAATTTTTGGAAGAGGGGGGAAGTAGGCTGGTTAGGGAGTGTTGGTGGGAGAAGGAGAACAGGGGAGGGGGTGGGAAGATGGAGGCGGAGAGGGAACGGTATTTTAGAATGAATGGATTGCAGATGGATGAAGTGAGAAGGATGCACGAGGAAGGAAGGAAGGTTTATGAATTGGTTAAGCAAAACAGCATGGAGAGAGAGAAGACAGAAGGGGAAGAGAGAATAAGAGAGTCAAGATTTAACGGGAACTATGTGTGGATTATGCCAAGGGCAAGAGCGCAATATTTGTGTGTGAAAGGAGAGAAAGGAAGTCAGGAACTTATAGCGAGGATGAGGTGTGGTTGTATGGAGGGTTTCAATAGGTTTTGGCTCTCTCGAGAGAAGAGGATGTGTGAACTGTGCGGAAAGGGGGATGCAAGAGTGGAGCACTGGCTGGAGGAGTGCGGGGAGGTGGAAAGAAGTGAGATAAGCATGGAGGCATTGTTGCATGAAAAGGGGGAAAAAAGGGCAGTAGCATGGGTGAAGGGAGTGGAGAAGGAAAGATTGTAAATAGGAGAGAAAGTTGATATAAGTAAGATGTAAATATTGTAAATAGTAGATAAGTAATAGGTATTAGCTTTGAAAACAGAGGTTGGCAAGCGAGGCAATGCGAAAAAGTAGGGACATGCGAGCGAGGCGAGGCGAAGCGAGGAAGGCAAGGCGATACGAGCGTGCGGCTTAGAGATAAGGAATGGATGGATGTTAGTTCTTAAGGGTTAGTTTTAAGGAAATTCTGTAAAAAATGGATGTGTAAGCAAGTCAATTTTTTAAGGCCAGCAGGTTGAGAAATAAACGTTTATCTATCTATTAAAAAAAACCCACTTTTTTGGATTTTCAGCGAAAAATCACTAGTAAAAAAAAAACTGTGTAGGGGAAAGTTGCCTAAGACGAGCCCCCTCCTAAGACGGGACACCCTGAATATTTTTGTACAAAAGCAATATAGTCATCACTTACGCATGCCCTGGCGGACCGAACGAACGGAGCGGATACGCTACAGCGTATCCTTATAGTATCCACATCGTATCCTCTCCGTATCATGCAAGAAAAACTCATTAAAAAAGAAGGATTAACATTTCACTTATTGAAATTCGGATTCTACGTGAAATTTTGAGTTAAACGGTCACAGAGTAATCGCAATAATTTTTCTTGCAACATTAAAAACTTTAAAAAAATATAATACTTATCGATAACGTGGGCTGAAGGCGACTTCAAACGCATCGTCGACGGATAACGCCTATAAAGTACTACTGAATGACGATGCGTTTGAAGTCGCCTTCAGCGCACGTCATCGATAAGTATTATATTTATTAAAAGTTTTTAATGTTGCAAGAAAAACTATTGCGATTACTCCGTGACCTTTTAACGCAAAATTTTACTTAGAATCCGAATTTCAACAAGTGAAATGTTCATCTTTCTTTTTTAATGATTTTTTCTTGCATGATACGGAGAGGATACGATGTGGATACTATAAGGATACGCTGTAGCGTATCCGCTCCGTTCGTTCGGTCCGCCAGGGTGCGAATACGTGTTCAGCAAAATTCTGGTTATTTTGAAGGTGTTTTTTCCTGCACTGGAAGTAAATTAACAAAAACAGAAAGGAAAAATTATTTTCGTACGTTAGAGAACGAACTCTCACCTGTTTTAGAAGTTGTGATTTAAAAACTTCTAATGATTTGAAGGAGTTAGTTGTTTTTGTTTGATAGATAATTTTTTAAACTTTGCAACTGATACTTACGTTTTATTAATTCTTATGCTATTTGCTTAACAAAATTTAAAAATTGTGATCATGCGAAATTCCTAAAACGAGCCCCGGTTACGCTAGAGAACTGTAGGTAAAAGCGAAACCTGCTTTCCTTGTGAGTTTCCGATGGTCTCAATGGTAATGACCTAACCTCTTTCTTGCTTTTACATCATGAAGAAGAAATTTTTTAAACTATGTTGCTTTTTCGATTTATATCAGTAAATTCTGGATCTGAGATGAATAATATTCTAAATTTTATAACTTTTTATAAATATTTTAGTCCTTGAACTTTTTTTACACTTATTTTCTGTTAGACCTTATTTGACGCTTATTTTACGCTTTATAATGTATTTTACGTAATTAATATGTCATAAACGTAAACATTATGTTTAAACAATACGCTGTGAATAAAATTCATCGATATCTAGTGTTTAATTACACAGCTTTGTTTGTTTTAAAAAGGGGCCCGTCTTAGGATACCGGGTTGCCTAAGACGAGACGAATACATATTTTTTTCAACATCGATGTTCATTGCCTTTTAAACATTTTTTGAACTTTTAAGTGTGTGAACTTTGTGAAGAAAACATCAAACTATGATGCCAATAATCGCTTTTGCTTCTAAAGTTCCTTAAAATCGAAATTTTTTGGAAAATATGGAAGGGGGCTCGTCTTAGGCCACTTTCCCCTACCTTTGCACCTGATCACTACACGGAAAAGTATTCCACAGGTGAGTGAAAGTAGACTCAATTTGCAGTGATTTCAAAAAAAGAACAATGTCCTCACTATAATAGGTCATTTTTTGCCTGTTTTTACGGACAAAAAAGTGGAGTTTAGCTTTTTCCAAATAAATCAAGTCAGGTTTAGTTTACATTAACGATGCCACAGGAATAAATAGAGTCTATAAAATTCTGCGTGGATCTAAAAAAAGTCTTTTAGACCTATTATGTTGTGTTTTTTTCAAATGCCTCGTTTCCCGTGCATCATACGACAAAGTTTATATGAATCAAATTCAAAAATTATTGAAAAACTATTTGTTTATTGATAAGAAATATATATCACATTTTAAATTAAATATAATTACTTTGTTGTTAGCAAAGTACTCAAAGAGTCCTCAAAAGTGGCTATGGAAAGATTTTGTTATAAACAATTATTGATAAAAAAACAAATCACACATTTTCAATCAATTAGAATCACTTTTTGGCAATGAAAGCCCAAAAAAGGCCAAAAAGTAATCATAAGTAGTGATAGCAAGCTTTTGTTATAAACAATCATTTAGTTATCAATGTCGAAATACCATTTGTACATGATAAATGAAATGTATACACTCATTTGGGACAAATCTTCGAAATATGAGCGTAGTTCTACTTTACGGTACGCTCAGGTGCCTCTATGCAGGAAGAGTGCATTTGTTTCATATAAACTTTGTCGTGGGATGCACGGGAAACGAGGTATTTAAAAAAAACACAACTTTCTCGTTTTTAGTCAAAAATTAAAAAAAAATGAAATTTTTGAAACATTGCAATTCTCAAAATAATAGGTATAATAGACTCTTTTTTAGATCCACGCAGAATTTTATATACTCTATTTCATCCTCTGGCATCGTTAATGTAAACTAAACCTGACTTGATTTATTTTGAAAAAACTGAACTCCACTTTTTTGCTTGTTAAAACAGGCAAAAATGGCCAACTTCGAGGGGTCATAACTTATGACCTGTTATAGGTCGGACATTGTTCTTTTTTCGAAATCACAGCAAATTGAGTCTACTTTCACTCACCTGTGGAACACTTTTCCGTGTAGTGATCAGGTGCAAAGGTACACAGTTTTTTTGAAAACTAGTGATTCTTTTGCTGAGAATCCAAAGAAGTGGGGTTTTTTCAATATATCCTATCTCGAAACCTATGAAAGATAGCGGATTATTTTTTTGAACCAAATTTTCTCATAATTTTGTCCTCTTTCTTTTTTCTGTTGGACATTTTGCTCTAAAATTCAATGGGAATCATCCGCCCACGAAAAATTAAATTTTGGAAATGTTTCCGAAAAAAAACCGGTTTGGCAACTGATCTGTTCTAGCATTTTTGATACGTTAAAAAGGACCCCTCTACGAAACTTTCTCATTAAAAACATTTCTTATAATAATTTTTCGGGAACAAAACTACCAGATGCTGGACTATTAAGGATGTAAAAAACGAGCTTTTTAACTAGCTATTTTCAATAACAATTCAAAAAGTTAGAGCATTTTGTAAATTTTTATGACCGTTTTTTCAAAGATTTAAAAATTCTATATGCGGCTATTCGTAGTACTCAGAAATTTGAACAATTTATTCTCATGACTTTTTTCGATTAAAAGAAAATAATCAGAATTATGGCATTTTCAATATAAAAAAAAAACGAAAATGAATATTTTAAGCCAAACAACGCACGATATGAAAAAATTCAGGAAAAGAGAAACGTTGCTTTTTGGAAGCCCTACAAGATTATTATGACAAATTTTTGAATTTTCTTAAAAAATTGAAAATTCAAATTTTGATCGTCCAAAAAATAATGAAAAATATGAGATTCCATTTTACGTTCAAACTATGCGAGATAAAAACAAGATGAATAGACAACAATTATGCATTCAAAAAAGACAGAAGTATATGTGAGGAGTTGGAAGGAGATCTAGACGTCGTAGAAGGGTTGGACGACAGTGAAAAGTCGTTGGCCAAACAGGACCAAAGGAATGCGGAGGAAAGTATGGAGCAGGCTCGGAAGATCTATATTGATTAGGATGATGTGTTGGACAGGATGCAGGATTTCTGCTCCACGAAGAGAAATATGTTCATGCCTATCAGGAATGGACTGAAGGAGGCACAGGTTCTAATGGAAAAGCTGGCAATGAGCTTAGGCTCTGCCGAATCTTCCTACCAAGAAGCGATAAAATATGTTGAAGAGGAGGTCGATAAAAAGTACCTGAAAAAGGCGAAGTTAAGAAATGACACGAGCCAAAGCGGGACTCAAACTGAAGAAGCTGTGGAGGCTCCCACTACTCAACTTGGGAAGCGTGAAAGGGAGCTTTCAATGAGTCCCGTTGAGGCAAGCGATGTCAGACAGAGGACCAAGAAACTAAGGACACGCACAACTACTGTGGCGTCCTCGACTCTGAAGGGTGAGGATGTGGAAGAGATTGCTTTTGCACCAAAACCCCGTAGGAAGAAGGAGCTAAAAAGGAGAGCTAGACCCGAGGCGGTCTTGATAAGACCAGCCGAGGGTTTGAGCTACGCCGAGGAACTCAAAGACCTCAAAAAGAAGGTCATCCCGGACAACCTTGGTGCCACAATCAAGGGTGTCAGGCAAACCTGGCATGGAGAGAATCTGGTAGAAATTGGGCCGGCAGCGGATGGCAGATCCAAGCTGTCGGCGGCCATAAGGGAAGCGGTCGGTATCGGGGGAAATGTGCGTGAGCTCGTTCCCCGCATCGAAGTCGAGGTCTTGGACTTCGACACGACAACAGAGCCGGAAGAAGTGGAGGCTGCAGTCCGAAGCCACTTCGGGGAAGCGAGCGGAGGAATAAAAGTAAACATGACGAAGAAGGCCTTCAGAGGTAATCTGAAGGCCTATGTCGAGATGAGGGAGGAACTCGCGTCGAGGCTTCTCCGCACGGGACACCTTAAAGTGGGGTGGGTGTCCTGTCGCGTGCGGAAGAAGACGGAGACCAGAGGGCAGGGGTCCAGACAGGACTCAGGCCTGCTGGAGGTGCGGCGCAGAGGGACGTAAGGCTGTGACGTGCGAAAGTACGCCGCAGTGCTTCCTCTGCGCTGCAGCAGAAGGAAAGCCCTGGATTGAACACCTGCTGGGCATAATGCCGTGCGCGTCGTTGAGGGAGGCCGCCTCTGTGGGGAAGCCGGATGAACGACGCAAATATCTGATAACACCCAACCAAGATGCCGAAGGCCGACGAGCCCGGGCTGTGGTACCAGAACACCACTGAGGACGATGCGTGCATCTTGGTTTGGGTGACGAGAGTTAAAATGCCAAGCTGGCTGTACAAAATGGAAGTCGAAGCACGACTTAGTGGCCTGACCCCCATGTCCTTGAAGTAATGCGATAAGCGCTTCCGAGGACATGGGTTGGCGGGAAGAGGAGGTGAGTTTAGTGGGTATTACCGTTTTTAGGTCGAGTCCCACACTCTGTAAATGCATTCTCACCTCCTCTACAAACAAAAAAAAAACATAAGTTGCGTGTAATTATACTGTGCATCCGCAAGTGATATGTAACTGTAATGCGCATATAAAAGTAACCTCTAACCTTGAAACTACACTGTGTAACTGTACTTCGCACAATTGCCTTTTAACTTTACGACACAGAACAGTGTACAGTATCACATTACGCGAGTTGAATTCGTGTCTCACGAGTTACTCGAGTCTCCATGGCGATGCTTAATTAGGAATGCCGATTCAGCAGAGTTTAATCGATTCTTGTTTCCAGGGTCGTGACCAAGATTACGAACTAGTGATTAAAGTCGCAGTAGTCTGGACTTCTTAATTTCATTTTAATTTAAAAGTTTAGGATCTACGAGATTGCGCTGTGGGTGAGGGTTATGAGAAACTAATACTGCGCGTTTGACCATAAAGAAAATTCACGTATTTATTAATTTATATTATAATCTGCTTATAATTTACATTCATGTATTAATCAAAACAAGGTGTTTTTTTTATTGTTCTCAAAATCAAGATTTTAGTGGTCTGGGCCTCTTTTTGACGTCTAGCTTCATTTGTTGCCTTGAAGCTGATATACAACTTATGGTTTTCTGTTTCTGTTACTTCTGCGTTTGGCGGTGCCCCAGCGTTGGAAAGTAGGTTCTGGTGGGGCTGGTCTATTAGCCAACACATTACGAAGATCAGGTATAGGACCTCCCACGCCGAGTCCTTGAAGTATTTGAAACGATAATCCCCTTTGGGTGTCGGTCACTGAATCATATGCAGCCGTAGCGTCAGCTCTATATTTGTAATAGAATGGAGCAACAATACCATGTTTGACGTCCGCCCATCCAATGATAAAACTACCACCAAATGATACTAAAATTGTGGCTGAGTCGCAAGGTACGAATTGATTATCAATAAATCTCAGTAAATTCTTTAATTCTTCTCCAGGGTATAATGGATATTGAGTTGCCACGAGAGGTTGTGTAAAAACAAACCCATTAATCATAGGACCTGGAGGTGGACTGCGTCTTTCAAGCAAGTTGGAATGGCTACGTACCTGCCAACTCAATTCTGTAAGAAAGAATGAAAATGGGTGAATTTATATTAAAATATCAATTATAAAACATACAGTAGGGCACGAAAAACGTCTATGGACAAATATAATTTTCATAAGAAATTCAAATCCCGTTTAAACGTTTCTTTTTTTGTAAATGAAGGCTAATCAGTGATACAACTAGGCAAAAAAAATTTAAGCAGCAATTTAGATACCGTCGACTGAAGAGAATCGCTATTTCGGGTTGAGTTGCAACAATAATTTTGCTTTAAATCGTCAAGGGTCGATAAAGTTTCAGTAATAATTAACGATTTTTCTACGGAATTGATCTTAAACTACTCGTAAATGACCACTAGTTATCATATTTAGGCATCCAATAATAATTGCGTTGATTTTTTAAAATAAATTCAATCCAAAAATGCACTAATTTTCTGTTTTTTGACATACAAACTTAGCTTCTCTAACGTAAAACATGTAAATAACTAATTACTGAACTCTTGAGGTCACATAGAACCAAGGTGACAATTTCAACATTTAAACTTTGATCTTGTAACGTCATCAACTGTTAATAACTTATTTTAAAACATTTTTCAGAAACTTGGATAACGATCAACAATTAATTGTTATTCTTATAATGTGAATTGACTGAAAATTCTTTTTCAATTCGACTGAATTAACTCTAAATATCTTACCAATATTCCTTCGTACATTATGGGGACGGCGATTCATCATGCTCAGCTTAGGGAGCAGCACCGTGAGTGGAGATATACCCTGTACGCGGGCACAAGGCTTTATTTAGAGTTTCCATAGTTTTCTGTTATTCAGAAAGCGATTTGCTTTTTTATTTTTACACCCAAATGCCACATGCATACCTGGCATTTCCATAATAGTGCTTTAAGCTATCACGTCAACGCTGCGTTATGAGACTGATATATTTCGAATAGCAGACGTTACCACAGTTGGAATTGTCGTCTTGTGTATCTCCACGCGCACTAGCGACCCCTGTGGCTGCAAATGTCAGTCGCCGTTCCCATTTCATCAACTATATATATTTGTTTATACTAGAAACCATTTTTTTTTAATTCATGATTTTTTCAAATAAAATATTTTTGTTTGTTAGATTGTTGCAAAAATATTACATTTTAAACGAAATTACCTCAAAATAACTTGACAGAAAGGCAGACGGTAAAAAGGGATTGTCAAATACCTCTGGGATCAAATCCCAAGCCCATTTTCCAGGAGGTAAAGTACCGAAGCACCAAAGTAATCAAAATAGCGTACTCACGTTGACGGAATAATGTTGGGATTAGGGATCTAATAGGTGCGACCTTACATTTTCTATTCTGGCATAGTTTTCTGTAGATTAAATTTCCAACCGGATGAAAATAGCCTTGAATTCTTTCGAATAACCGCTGAATTCTTTGTGATTCATCATAAATTATTTCGAAATCCCATAAGTGAAAGTTTTGGTTTTCAACTAAAATTAACAAGAATATTTGAATGGATTCAAATTTTATTTGAAATACGATTTTCCATAAGTGTTTGTGATTTTTATTCAAAAAAGAAATACAGGTGATAGAAATTTATAAATTATCCGGAAATTCATGAAAATATATGGAAATTCACGAAGTTTATGAGAATATATGGAAGTTTATGCAGTTCATGGGAATTGATTAAAACCTATGTAATTTATGGAAACATATGACACTTTATAAAATTTTTTGAAATTATCCAGAACTTGGGAAAATGTGCAGATTTTTTCATCTATTTCTGAACTGCAGAAGGCTGGTGCCCTCCTCAGTATGCAACACAAACCAACCATGACTTTTTTGGTAATAGTTTTGTCCCTAAAGTTCTCCTCTATTGAACGAAGTCGTGTCGAAATATTACTGAAAATTAAGAGACAATATTTTGACAATATTTCCCGGGCACTTTGCAGACACATACGGCAAGCCCGATTCAATATTCTCTTGAAATATTGCTGAAATATTTCAGACAAATATTGCCTGAGTCGGACATTTTCATGTTGCGTGAACGCTGCTGCAATATTCATTTGGAATGTCTCCAATGTTTCAATTAAATATTGCAGCAATATGTCTGCAAGATTTCGTGTTATGTGGGGTTGCAACTGGACTCACCACCTTACGATGACGTGGCTGATTATTTTGGACATAATTTTTACTCAGAAAATACATTTCGCTCACCAGGCTGGTAGTTGGACGCATACTCTAAATAATGAATAAGACAAACAATAGAGTAGCCCCAGATTGGATGGAAAGTGCAAAAAGAATTTCAGGTTAGGATAAACGAACACATAGATAGGACGATTTGGGGGACGCCAATACACAATAAAGGTATAGAGGGCGCATGGACAATGTTCCAGGAAATCATTGTGAGACGTGCATTCGTGCAACTGAAGATTGGGTTACTGCGGTTGTATCGGAAGAATGATTTTGGTGATCCTTGGTGGAATGACGTAATCGGCGTGGCCGTTAACGAAAAGAAGAAAGCATATCTAAAAAGTTAAATATTCCAGGTCTCAGCGATGGCGAGAGCATTAGACTAGAAAATTCTTATAGGGAAATAAGAAATTATATTGGAAATTGGTCACTAAGAAAGGAAGTAGTAGTTAAGAGTTAGCCGGCATTATGAATAGCATCGGTGAAATGGTATATGATACCGAAGGAGCAAAATATGCTTGGGGAGACTTTTACAAGGATTTATATGAAGGTGAAGCTATGGAGCAGAACAACTGCCACACAGAAGGCGATACGTTAGAAAACCCAGTTGAAAAAATGTATGCCTCAGAGACTAAGTTTATGATTAATAACTTAAAAATCTGACTGAAAGACTGCAAGAGTTGATGAATATATGTCGTGAGGTGGGGGAAGTTCCATATGATTGGAAAAAGACGATGATAGTTTCAATGAACAAAGGAAAGGATGATGAATAATATAATAAATAATAGAAGAAAATATCTGGGAAGTCCAATGTGGATTTATGCCAAGAAGATCATGTCTGGGTCAAATACTTAGCTCGAGACAGATCACAGAAAACAGTCTGAGAGTTAACAAAAAAGTTTGTTGTGCATTTTTTGAACCGGAAAAAGCATTTGTTAAGGTGGATAGAATCAAGCTTTGGGAAGTCCTGAAAGAATATTGTTGGCTCCTAAAAGCAATAGAAACAATATATGCAGGTAGTTAAGCGAGTGTACGGATAAATGGACAACTGAGTGACTGGTTTGATATGAGGTAAGTTGTTAGACAAGTTTGCATCATGTTCTCTTGGCTGTTCATTATATTTATAAATAGGTGTCTAAGAAAGGCCCTCTCCGACGAAGAAGGTGTGAATCTCGGGGCAGTGAAGGTGCGTGGGTTGGCATTTGCAGAGAATACGTTTGTTATGGCAAAATCAGTCGATGACTTATAGAGAATGTTAAGCATACTAAAAACTAGCATAAAGAACATGGACCTTGAAGCTAACGTTAATAAAACAAAAATTATGGCGTTTGAAGGAAAGGATGAGAATACAGTATGCAATATTGCCTTATTAGACGAAGAGAGGATAGAAAAAGTTGATAATTACTGTATCTTGGAAGCTTATTTACTACTGACGGAAATATCGACGGAGAGACAGCCAGGCGTATAAATGAGGGTAGAAGTAAAACGGTAACAAATAAAGCTAAGAGGTATAAAGATCTTATAAGGGAGTTGCGACGGTTATACCCCGAATATTCTATTAAGCTAATCGTCCTAATCATCGGCGCTCTTGGAGGTGCCACAGTTTCACTGGCTAATAACCTGAAAAGCATCCCTGTGTGTCAACAAAATTCTGAGAAGGCTTTCGTCCTTGGGTCGCTCCGTGTCCTCAGGGTGCACGAAACTTTGGCCGGATCATCTTATTGAATGCATCGCAGTCTGTAACCGCCTACCTCACGGTCGTGAGACGTGGTTACGGCTGAAATTTTTCGGCGATTTCGCTGGGAGGGGGTGAAATTTTTCAGATTAGCACCCGCTCCAGGTGAAATCCTGCGGTTGTCCTTATGATAAACTTTTAACTATATATATATAGTTTGTCCTAAGGACAACCGCAGGATTTCGCCGGGAGCGGGTGCTAATCTGAAAAATTGCACCCGCTCCCAGCGAAATCGCGGTAAGATTTCAGCCGTAACCACGTCTCACGACCGTGAGATGGGTGGTTACGGTCTGCGCGAATTCAATACGATGATCCGGCGAAAGTCTTGTGCACCCTGAGGACACGGAGCGACCGAAGGACGACCGCCTTCTGCATTCTCCCTGCAAGTGTCTCAGCATTTTGTTGACACGCAGGGATGCTTTTCAGGCTTTTAACAAGTGAAACCTTGGCACCTCGAAGAGCGCCAATGATCAGGACGATTAGCTCAACAGAATATTCCGGGTATAACCGTCGCAACTCCCTCATAAGGTCTTTATACCTTTCTTTCTTTTCTATCTCCTTCGCTGTGACGTTTTTGTCCGCTGGTGCCGAAAACTCGATAACAAACATGGTTCGTTTCTCGAAGTCAAGAAGAACCAATTCAGGCCTCGAATGCGCAACAGAAACAATTGTCGAGAATATGAAGTTCCAATATATGCGGCACTTCTTATTTTCGACAATTGACTCTATTTCTCTAGGGGCGTTCAGCGGAGAGGTATTTGGGCTAATGCCGTAAGAGTGACAGAGATGGTAATAAAGCACTCTCAGTGCCGCATTGTGCCTTTGGATGTAGGTTGTTCCCGCATGAGCTGGACAACTAGATAGTATGTGTCCTAGATGCTCGGGGTGTTCATGACACGCTCTGCAGCTATTATCGGGAATATCTTGGCTCAAAATGTGGCGACGGTATGCTAGAGTGGAAATGACACCATCTTGACATGCCAAAATGAAGCTCTCTGTGCCCGACTTCAATCCGGGTGATATAAGGAAAGCAAACGTCAGCTCATACGACATCGACTGATCTTCCACATTTCTGTGGAAGATGCCGTGCATCTTCTTGTCGAGGAGCTCTTCGCGAAAGTTTTTATCCTGTGCTTTCTTAATCCGGGCCTTCAGGGGCGAGTATTCAAGATGGATAAGATTTGATGCATTTTGCTCACCCCTGATATTGAAGTCAAGGCCGACTGTTTCAGCAGCCTCTTCTGCTGCCTTGTAAAGAAACGCTCCTTTGCCTACTTCTTCGTGTTTTCTGACCATTTTAAGAAGAGGATCTTGTCCATTTGCGACAATATGTGCTGTACCCAGAATAATCCTGTTGAGAAGATATTCAAGATTCAGTATTCCACGACCAACTTGACGGCGTGAGATGTAAAGTCGTGGAACAGAAGACTTAAGGTGCATGCTTTTGTTCATGTGCATAACCTTTCGGAACCCGATATCGAGGGATCTGAGCTCGTCCTTCGTCCATGGAACTACTCCAAATGAATAGAGTACTACTGGGATGGCAAGCATGTTCGTTGCAGATACTTTGTTCCTCGCCGACAGCTCGGAAGACCATATCTGTCGGAGGAGACGTTTGTATCTGCATGAGAGAGTATCCTTTATAGATGTTACGTCCTGAATGCGGCTTTGTGGCACGCCCAGGTATGTATAGGTCTCTCCAGCGCAAAGGTGTCGTATAACGCTTCTGTCAACGAGTTCAGAATCTTCGGGGATGCCGTTAAGTTTTCCTTTCTTCAAATTAACCTTGGCGCATTTCTCTAACTCGAACTCCATTCCAATCTCTTGAGTGTACTCTGTGACAATTTTTAGAGCTAGATGTAGTTTCTCTTGATTTCTAGCATGGAGCTTAAGATCATCCATGTAAAATACATGAGTTACCTTATGCTTTCGATTTCCAGGTTTGCCGCAGAGGTACCCTTCGGAATGGCGAAGTGCGAGAGATAGTGGCAATAATGTGAGGCAAAAGAGGAGAGGGTTCATGGTGTCGCCCTGAAACACACCTCTCTGAAAGGTGATACTGTTAGTGATCACACGATATTTTCCAGATAAGATGGTAAATCTGGTTTTCCAAAGCGGCATTAATCTCTCTATGCATCTCACGATGTGTGGATGAACCTTTAAGCTTTCCAACAGACAGATGATAAGTCTATGGGAGGTTGAATCAAAAGCTTTTCGGTAATCTATCCAGGCCATCGATAGAGATCGTTGATAGGATGCTGCATCTTTACAGACACATCTATCGATGAGCAGGTTCTCCCGACATCCTGCTACGCCTTTCTTCGAGCCACGTTGTTCATACATCTCTCGCCACACAGGTTCAATGGTCCGAAGAATCCTATCATTTAGGATGGCTGTGAAGACCTTATACAGTGTGTTCAGACAAGTTATTGGCCTGTAATTCTTAGGGTCAGCTAAGTTGCCCTTTCTTAGACAGGAGCACTGTGCGCCCTTCCACCAACCACTCCGAAATAGGCTCTTCCGACTTAAGATATGAGGTGAAAATTCGGGCCAGATGCTGGTGGGTTGAAGGAAACTTCTTCCACCAGAAGGTCTGGTGGAAGACCCATCTGGTCCCGGAGCGGGAAAGTTCTTCATGCCTCTTAATACTTTACCTTAATACTTTCACCTCCTCGGTAGTGATAGGTGGGCATTCTTCCTCAGGTGTTATGAGGGCATTGCACAGCTCCTTGAAGCTATTAATGTTCTTTGAGTCTTCTTGAAGTGGATGCTGGACCTCGTAGACTTCTCTACAAAATGCTTCGACCTCCTCTGGTTTGGGCGGATGGTCGATAGTAGTTGGAGGGTCTTGGAAGAGTTTAGATGGATCAGATGAAAATTGTTCATTTTCTCTGACCCACCTCTCTCTCCGCTCTAGGCTTCTCCTAGCGTTAGATAGTATTCGTATTCTGTCAACAATATGCTGTCTGATGGTCATTAGCTTCGATTTGTTGATTGTGTGATGACGGATCCGCAGTTCGCGCGCGAACCATCGCACCTTGGCAGTGAAATTCCTGCCAGATGTTATGCAGTCAATCTCACACTGAATGCGGGACGCGTACTGTCTAGCCTAGCCTATCTTTGTGCTAAGTTGATGCATTCTTCTTTTGGTCTTATGATCAACCGTTCGTTTTGTTTTACGGCTTGCACCTGCCAAAGTTCTCGCTGCATTGTACACACCACAACTGATAGTCCAGAGGTCGGATTTTCCGGAAAAATCTCCACGTAGTTCATCATCCAATTCAGTCAGATCTTTGGGCTTGGGAGAAACCTGAATTTTGATGTTTCTCCAGGTCTTGAAGCATCGTTCTTCCTCTATTGGATGCCTGTTCGCGGTTGGTCTCAGTATCGTCTCTCTTTCTCTGTTGCCGGCTTTTTCTGGATGCGGTTGAGTAGGCACTCCGCTTATATAACCTCTTTTTCGGAGGTTCTCGGCATGGTTTCGCAGACGTTGTTGCGAAAAGTCTGAGAGCTCTGGGTGTTTCTCGCACCACAGAGCATGCAGTCATGCCATGTAACCTTCTCGTTCAGGGACCATACTGGCATCGTAGCACTCCAGCAGGCCGTCATCGAGTTGATTCGTCCACTTAAAAGTAACAAGATTCCGCCGGCCAATCGCATTGACTCCGTCTTGATTGGCTCCCCCAACTGTAGGGTAGTCGGCATTGTTGTCCGACTCATTGTCGGGAGCCCTGCGCGTTCGATTGTTTTGAACCGCACTTACTACAGCTGTGTTTGGTGTTGTCATTGTTGTTCACACGAACAGCTAGGGAAAGGGTTCGTCCATCCTTGTAGAGCCCCGCATGCAAGGATGAGGCTGTATACTCTGAGAGTCGCCGATTTCCCATAATCACCGTTAGAGACACCTCACCCAGGTGACATTCAGCTTTCGGCACGGTTCTCACGCCTTCGCTTGGGGGTTATCCCTTCGGGACCATCCCTGAACAATTGTCCGCGACTGCTTATCAATTATTATAACCATATTCAGCAGAAACCCTTGGTGCAGGGACCCTCTATCCGCAACCCGAGGACGCGTTCGGTGGATTTGTCATAAGCCCTTCGGTTCTATTCCAAAGGAATCGAAACCGAAACTGGCGTTCCCAAGGACCCTGAACTCTTAACACTAGAGAGAGACCTATACATACCTGGGCGTGCCTCAATGCCGCATTCAGGACGTAACATCAGTGAAGGAGTCTCTCCGAAGCAGATACAAGCATCTTCTTCGACAGATTTGGTCTTCCAATCTGTCGGCATTGAACAAGGTATCTGCGACTAACATGCTTGCCGTCCTGGTTTTACTCTACTCGTTTGGGGTGGTTCAATGGACGAAGAACGAGCTTAAGGCCCTTGATGTTACCACGCGTAAGATCATGCATATGCATAAAAGCTTGCA
Organism: Andricus quercusramuli; assembly: GCA_932178445.1. Taxonomy (NCBI): domain Eukaryota; kingdom Metazoa; phylum Arthropoda; class Insecta; order Hymenoptera; family Cynipidae; genus Andricus; species Andricus quercusramuli. Next base: position 389,870 of record CAKNXH010000139.1, on the reverse strand, counting down.
TACAATTCGTCAGTTCCGCGATTATACATTTCACGCCGTCAAGGCGGACGCGGACTTCTGAATCTCCAATGGCTTCATAACCGAATCTTTTTAAGTACAGCTTACATCGTTGCGAATGGCAGAGATCCTCTCCTAAAGATGGTCAGAAACCACGAGATGATTGGCGAAGGAGCATTCCTTTTACAATGCCGCGGAGCAAGCTGCCGAGGCCCTTGGCCTGAATTTCAACATCAGAAGTGAGGAAAGTGCATTGCTCCATCTAGATGCTTCACGTCTAAAAGCCGAAGTAAAGAGAGCAGAGGTTAGAAAATTTCACCAAGAGCTACTCGACTAGCAAATGCACGGAAACTTTCACAGAAATGTAGAAAAACAGTCCTTGTCAAAGGAGCAAACTGTTGCTTTCCTCAAATCATCAGGGCTCAATTCAGGTACAGAGGGCTTTATTTTCGCATGCCAGGACGGTGTAATCTTCACCTTAGCATACCGCGCCCGCATTTTATGTCAAGAAGTTCCCAGTGATAGGTGCAGAGCGTGTCATGCACACGCTGAGTACCTAGAACACATACTATCGGGGTATCCGACCCACGCAGGAACAACGTATATCTATAGACATGATGCGGCCCTAAGAGTACTTTATTACCACCTTTGTCGCTCTTGCGGTGTTGGTCGCGACCCTGCCCTGCCGAATGCTTCAAGGGATATAGAGTCAATTGTCCGAAACGAGAAGTGCCAGATTTTCTGGAACTACGATTTCCGGGCAGCAGTCTCCGTTGCGCACTCGAGGCCTGACATTGTTCTCCAAGACTTCGAGAAACGAACGATATTCGTGATCGAATTCTCGGCTTCGTCCGAATTCAACAGCACTGCAAAGGAGAAAGAAAAAGAGAAGAGGTATCAAGACCTTAAAAGAGAGCTGCAACGACTGTCCCCAAAATATTCGGTACGAGTAATTGTCCTTGTGATAGGTGCTCTCGGAGGTGCTAAATTATCACTGGTTCGTATCCTTAAAGCCATACCTGCGTGGCAAAAATATGCCAAGGCACTTGCGAGATGGATGCAGAAAGCTGACATCCTTGGATCGCTTCGTGTCCTCAAGACACACGAGGGTTTCGCCGGCCTGTCGTTGTGATTTCGTCGTGCCCCGTAACCACAGATCTCACGGATGTGAGACGTGGCCATAGGTGTATTTTACCGCGGTTCTACTGGGGGCTATTGACATTTTCTTTTTAGATGGCAGTTACTCTTAGTGGTACCCTGCGGTGGTTGTTTAACTTTTTTTTATATATAGACGTTAAAAGAGAGCTGCAACGACTGTACCCAAAATATTCGGTGCGAGTAATCGTCCTTGTGATAGGTGCTCTCGGAGGTGCGAAACTATCACTGGTTCGAAACCTTAAAGCCATACCCGCGTGCCAAAAATATGCCGAGGCACTTGCGAGATGGATGCAGAAAGCTGTCATCCTTGGGTCGCTTCGTGTCCTCAAGACACATGAGGGTTTCGCCGGCCTGTCGTTGTGATTTAGTCGTGCCCTGTGACCGCCCATCTCACGGTTGTGAGACGTGGCCATAGGTGTGATTTACAGCGGTCCTGCTGAGGGCTATTGACATTTTTTAGATGGCAGTTGCTCTCAGTAGGACCCTGCGATGGTCGTTTAACTCTTTGTTCCAAATTATATATAATTTGCCCACAAAATATTTGGCACATCTTACCCAGATAACAATACGTGCCAGCACGTAATCGGCCCGACGGGCTGGAGACCAACGTGCATGCTAAATGCATGCGTCAGGCCGGCAGAGTCGGAATGCGACCGAAGGGCGGACGACGGTTCGGCACATTAGACGCCCGACGGTAGTGCAAACGGCACGAAACGACGGGCCTGCGACTTGCACGACCGCTGGGTGTTGAAAAGTTTTGTTTCATATTCGGAATTTAATTTCCAGGCAGTTTCTCCTTCTTTAGAAGTTATCATATGTTCATTAAATATATTTCCTCCTCGGGAAAACCACGCAAGAGACAAAAAAATGAAAAGACGAAATTTGTTCAACCAAAAGAGATCTATAAATTTGTTATTAACTATTATCATAAAAATACATTAAACAGAAAACAATAACTTTCTGGAAAAGCAACGCAAGCTACAATAATATAAGCTACAATTCGCACTTTTGCAACTCATAATAACAAGACAATGAAAATACGTCTGTTTCAACACCAAAAGATGTTATGAAATATAATGATATGAATTTATTGAAATAATATATAATAGTGTTGAACATAATGTAGAGAGGTTCTCATGTTTGACAAAATCGGGTGCGAAGCACGAGGTACGTGATGAGAATGTTTTTGTTAAATCCGAAGGAGCCTTAACGAAAGAGAATTCACAATCGCCAAAATACAGTCGTCGATGCTTTGACCTTTAATTTCAAACGGCCTGAGCACAGATATGGGGAAAGTACAAAGATCAAGATCACATTGCGCAGTAAATACATTATCGAGCGCGAAGCGCGAGATACAACAGACGCGCGTTCTAGGCCACCCCTGCATGCCCTACATTTTACCTCTTGGTGTGGATAAAAAGAGCATGATAAAGAGAAGGTCTACTTGAAAGGGGTAGGTGTGTGATCTTACTCAACCCTACCATATTTCCAGTATAGCCCCTTCAACAAAAACACTACCCTGGTCCTTACAATACCTCTTTCTGTATTTTTATATTTAAAATGTAGTTTTTTGAAGTTTGGTTCTTGACAATGAATTTTTCAGAAATTGTGATATCCATTTTCGTAACCTGCGCATGAAAGTACATCGATTTACGAGGTGTGAAAAATCTCAGGTGTATGTGCTTTCCGAAACGAGGTGACCAGTACTGGGCCACTACTACGCCGCATAGTGGGGCTAAAAATATGTATGTGGCTAAACTGACATTCAGAAGTGATTTCTCCACCGATTTGAACATTTTTCATGTTTGATCAAATTGAATGAAATTCTGCACGAATCTGCCGTGGTGGATTTAAAAAAAAGTTTTTCATTTTTTTTCTTCTATGACAAAAATGATACTTTTTTTTTTTGTTAGAAGATTACCGGCTTTTGATGAATACTTGGATTAAATCCAAATACCTAGAATCATTCAAACAACTATTCAGAACAGTTTTTCAATAGCTTGGAAATTGTTTCAAAAATTTATTGAATTTGTTATGAACAAATAAGTGAGTGAAAATGGATTCATGGTGATTAACAGTGATTGGCTTCAATTGATTCGCACTAAATGTGGATAATTTATAGACGAAAACCGCTTTTTAATTAAATTCATGAAATATAATAAGTAATTTGTCATTTTATCAACATATTTTATAAACAATTATCCGCAGAAATGAATCAAGTTTTTCCTACTGAATCGGCTAAAAATTATACATAAATGTCACTGACTTATCAGATTTGGTCATCCAATAACAATTGATGATTGTTTAAACAAATTTAATTATGAAATGCCCTGTCTGGTTATCTTTAGAGGTAAGAATTTGGCTTTTTCCAACGTAATAAAGTGTCAATAACTAATTTCTAGACCTTCAGGGAGCTCCCATGACAATGCAAATTTTTCATTGTTAACAACAATTGCATAAAACTTTCTTTCGATAACAATTGATAATTGTTCCAAAAAACGCAATTAACAAACGCATTCTCCGTCTAGTTCTGAAGGTAAGAGCTTGGTTTCTTTCAACGTAACCAACTGTTAATAACTGATTTTTAAACCGATTTTTTAGAAACCTGGTAAAGCCATCGATTAAAACAAGTTCCACAAACATTGTATAAAAATAGAAGACTTTTATGTACACAAATACAGTTAGTTCTTCATGCGTGCATCAATGCATAAAGTTTCAATTTATGGTTTAAATATAATCGACTTTCTCCTTGTATCAATCGGTCAATCATCAAAAGAGGCATATAAAGCTAAGAATAAAGACTTCAGACGCTGCAGGGAAAACAAGAACAGAAAAAGCAGTCGCATTGACACAGATAGTGATTTAATGCATTACTTCCAGAAGCTGGAGAAATGCTTCTAGAAATTACTTAGTGTTTTGAATATATCAGACTGGCAGTACAAAATTAGATAATTTGTTTAACAAATCATCGTTTATTATCAATTCATAGCAAGGAATTATTTCTAGGAGATTGTCAATATATTCCACGAGAGGAACGGAATTTTTTGTTTACAAATGTATAAGATGAAAAACGTTTTTCTACAAAATTATTAACGATAGTAACAATAGTGAATCGATATCGAGGTTTCTGAACAAAATTTATAAAATAGTTAATACAAATTGGTTACGATAAAAAAAACCAAGTTTTTAACTATAGAAATAGCCAAAGGATGCATTTGTTAATTACGTCTGTTTCAACAATTATTAATTGTTATCGATCGATAGCACAGAGCTATTACTTATTAGCAGAATGTTAATGCCTTAAAGAAAAGCATATTTTTCTTAGAAAATGCTTAAGATGATAGAGATTTGATGAAACAATTGTGTGAACAATGAAAATTGTTTATTGTCATGTAAGCTCCCTAAAGGTCTAGAAATTAGTAATTTGTACCTTATTACGTTGAAAAAAGTCAAATTTCTATCTCTCAAAATAGCCAGACAGTGCATTTGATTATAAAATTTGTTTAAACAATCATCAATTACACAGCCCCGCAAAAAAATTAAATTCGATATCCCTGAACCAGACCCATGTGTTCCTTTGTATTTTGTATCGCTAAATCCGAATCCGAGGTCAAAAAATTCATATACCCCCAAAATTTTTAGCTAGAGTCAAAAACCACCCCTAGAATGGGGTGAAAATGAGATTAAGCAACGAGCATAGTTGTTGCATCTTAATCAATCGAATTATACAAATTTTCAAGTGTATAGCGCATAAAATTGATTTGAAACACTCATCCCCACCTACCCCACCTACCCCCTAACCCAGCTAACCCCTAAAAACCACCTCTACCAAACGACCAGCAGCCTAACCCACCTACCCTTGGGAACAGCGAGTTTAGTCGCCTATTTTTTTGAAATAATTACATTCGACACCACAAGCGTGCTAACCTACGTACCCCCTAACTCACCTCACCACTAGAAACGAATCCTACCAAACCACAAGCAGGCTAACCCACCTACGCCTGGGAACAGCGAGTTTAGTTGCCTATTTTTTTGAAATAATTACATTCCACACCACAAGCGTGCTAACCCACGTCCTTTGAACTTACGGGTAGTTTCTTTCAACTCTTCAGGGGTAGCTTATTACTATTACGTTTGACTCAGGATACTTACCGTCCAGCGCCGATTTTCATGAAACTTGGCACAGTGGTAGAGTTTAAAAAAACAGGGGTAGAGTTTCGACTAAACTCGCTGTTCCCATGGTAGGTGGGTTAGCCTGCCTGTGGTTTGGTAGGATTGGTTTCTAGGGGTTAGTTGAGTTAGAAGGTAGGTGGGCTAGCACGCTTGTGGTGTCGAATGTAATTATTTCAAAAAAATAGGCGACTAAACTCGCTGTTCCCAAGGGTTGGTGGGTTACCTGCCTGTGGTTTGGTAGGATTCGTTTCTAGGGGTTAGGAACGTGGGTTAGCACGCTTGTGGTGTATAATTCGATTGATTAAGATGCAACAACTATGCTCGTTGCTCAATCTCATTTTTACCTCATTCTAGGGGTTTTTTTGGCTCTAGCTGAAAATGTTGGGGGTATATGAATTTTGTTGACCTCGGATTCGGATTCAGCGATAAAAAATACATAGGGATGCATGGGTCTGGTTCTGGGATATGAAATTTAATTTTTTGTGTGGGGCTGTGTTATTATTGGATGACTAAATCTGATGAGCAAGTGAATTTTCGTATAATTTTTGGCTAATTTTGTAGAAAGAACTTGATTTATTTCACCATGAATACATGCTGTGGATGATTCTTAGCTAAATTCGTTTATAAAATAACAAAATATTTATTATATTTCATGAATTCAATCAAAAACGGATTTCGTCTATGAATTGCTCAAATTTAGTGCGAATCTATTGACGAATCACTGCTAATCACCAAGAATCCATGTTCACTCACTTATTTGTATGCTATCATTAAATTTTCCTGGACAGCTGATTCGTTTATTCTAGATATTTCGGATTGAATGCAAGTATTTTCCAATAACCCAATAACCAGTACTCTACTAAGAAAATTTGTTTTTCCATGTTTGTTATAAAATAAAAAGAAAATGAAAAAATGTATTCAAAGTCGGCCATGACAGATTTATGAGGAATTTTATTAGCTTTAATTCCAAATGGAAAAACATTCTAATCGTTTGAGGAATTGCTTATGTATATCAATTTGTCCACAAACTTTTTTTTGCCCCACTGTGCGCCGGTGGTGAAATCCGGCGGAGTACAGAAATTTCCACCTGGGAGACCAATGATCACCAAAACTCCAACGCCGACAGTTTTTAATTAAAAATATTTCCAATAAGAATTATTCAAATATATACTACAATCAAAAGGCGACGGAAAATGTACTTAATCATATATTTACCAATTAAATCAAGGACGGCCGCTACAGCGGAAACCAATGTCCCAGTAATGATTCTCATTTTCTTCGAATGAACAGAGGAAGGTAATTTATAATGAGCTTCTTCAAACGTAAACTGCATGGATAATGACTACTGTACAAGATGTTGCAGTATATATACTAGTCGCTATCTTACTTGCCCTTCTAAATTATTACGCACATTTGTAAGATGGCTTAACAAATATAAACTTATTTCTCTTATATTTTTTCGTGTTGGGCTCTGTCTACTCTGCCGTGCAAACTAAAAAGTTACTAAAGGCCAATCTCACTCGAACTAAGAAAATTGAGAAAAACTGTTTGCCCAATGAACTCTCATATCGAATAAAATTTTGAATAATCTATATACACTATTCGCGTAAAAATAATGTGCTTTTTCATATTTTGCAATAACAATTTTTTGTCTGATTTAAGATTCTTGAATTTCAATTAAGCTGACTTGGATTGGAGGTCATTTCTACCCCCCCCCCCCCCTTTCCTTTAAATATTATGTTGTTCAATCAGATCAAAGTTACATGTGGTCCTGAAGCCTTCAGAAAGGTTAAACCATGGTGTGATATCAACCAAAAATTAAGAGGCAGTATCCTTCCGAAAAGGTTGTTGATTGAATGTCGAAGAAATGATGTTTTACCTAAAAAAATATTTTTCTTGGATAACAAATTTAGAGATTTTGCTTTTCACAGTAATTCTTGCAATAGCCAATTCGAACATGATTTAAAGAAATTCAAACTCTCAATGCTGAATTTACTGATCAAGGATGGTTCAAATCATGTTGATTTTTTAAAAGTAAAAATCTCCAAAATTAAAATTGAATTAGAATTATGTTCACAACAAGGCGAAATCATTCATCTTCTAAAACATCAGATTTTCCCTAATCAAAGATTTTAAAACAATGATAAAAAGAATGAGAACAAACTTGCTATTATGATTGATCAACAAACTAATATTCAGGAGCGAAATTTGAATTAACACAAAATTTTTGAAGTTTTAGTAATCATGTGATAAAAAGTAAATCAAAACAAATGATGGATATAGTCAAAGATGTTGAATCATGTATACACGAAGTTCCAATATTGGATCAACAAGATTTACGAAACAAGGTTTTACATTTGGTAAAGAGTTTTGTTGATAAGAATTGCTTGCACATTAGTAGTATTGATCGTAAAATTTCTGAAGGTTTCAAGGTAACAAAAGATTTCCTTAAGAACAACCCTGATATAATTTGCATGTATGCTGATAAAGGTAATATTAGCGTTTGCATGAAGAAATCAGATTATATTAGGCATATGGAGGATTGACTTTCCAATCGTGATAACTTTGAATTATTGAGTGAAAATCCGTTGAAATAATTAAGAAGAGACACTTTCAAGATGCTGGATAATTGGAGAAAGAAAGGACTTTTGGCAAAGGATGTAAGATGGACTGATATAAATACTGAGGACACAGTTCTTGCAAGATGTTATGGTTTGAGAAAGATTCATAAAGAGGGCTATCCTTTGAGAATTGTTGTTTCTACTATTAACACTCCAGCGAAATTTTTAGAACAAAGCTTTAATTTGATACTTAAAGACTCAATTACAACTCCAAAATATAATATTGAAACTAGCTGGGAATTTCAAAAAAAGATTATTAAAAAAACTGTCTCTGATAACCATGTAATGATTTCTTTGGATATTGTTGCAATGTTTCCAAATATATCCCTTGAATTAGTTGAACAGTCAATTATAAATAGATGGGACAATGTAAGGATGCGTACTCGATCAAGTCAAAAAGATTTTATTGAAGGGCTAGTTTTCATTATGAATTCAACTTATTTTAAATTTATTGGATCTTTTTGTAGGCAAAAGTTTGGTACTCCCATAGTTTCAGTCATTTCTCCGATTTTGGCAGAAATGGTTATGGAAGATTTGGAAGTCTTTGCTTTCAAGAAGCTGGATTTTGTTTTGCCCTTTTACTTTCGGTATGTTGATGACACCTTGTTGAGTGTTCCTCTAGCAATGGTACAGGCGGTTTTTGATGCTTTTAACAGTTTTCATCCAAAACTTCAATTTACCCACGAAATAGAGAAAAATGGTAAAATCAGTTTTTTGGACGTAGAAGTAATTAAAGGTCAGGATGCTAATATTATTACCAATTGGTGCAGGAAAAATACATATTCAGGTAGAATTTCAAATTTCTTTTCGGCTCATCCTTTTCAAAACTAAATTGCAGTTATCAAAAACTTAGTCGACAGAGCTCTAGGTTTGTCCCACATTTCATTTCACAAAGAGAATTTGAATATTATTAGGAATATTCTTTTTCTTAATCATTACCCTAATGCGTCAAAGCTGAATTTTACAGGACAGGCGATCGCTGCAGAGCCCGCAAGCCAGCATTTGAGCAGTGGGGATGCGTCTACAAAAAGCGCCCCCTCCACTTACCGCTACACATTTAGGCACGAGCCAGTGGAGCTCACTGACACGTCGCGTTCAGCTGTAGTGGTAAGTGGTGGGGCTGGCTTTCGTAGGCCTCTTGTTATGATTAATGGAAAGCAGTTATGATTAATGGAAATGAAAGAGTAACTCAGAAACTATCGATTGGCGGAAGAAAATAAAAATCGATTTTTTTAGCATTAGGTCCCTTCCTGCGCGGACGGTCACATATGCGTTTCTGAAATACTTGATTCCATTGCCAAAATTGTGTATATCGTGCACAAATCATTGATTGGATATCATATGGGGTGGAGATGTCGATATCCTTGGAATATGCCACGGATATCCCGGGAGATTTTTGGGACATTTTTCAGGATATCCCATATTCTGCCAAGATATTCTAGTGATACGCCAACGATATATTGCTGTGAGGGCTGACGCAAGGAGGAGAATACAGAAGAGAGTAAGGTGGATCAGGGAGAATCAACCAATTCTCGCTGACCCATCGCGCCTCTCCAGCGATCTCCCTGTTTCTGTAAAAAATCCACCCAAGCCGAAGGAGGTAGAGACTTTTTGGAGAGAGATGTACAAGATACCGAAAACACTAGAGTTGAAAGAAGATACTGTTAATATCATCCGCTTGAAGGAGTTTGCGACAACCTCATAAAATCTGAGTAGGAATGTCCATCAGCCACTGCCGAAGACGTGAAAAAAGAACTTAGAGGCAAGAAGAACTTTACCGCTGCAGGATAGATGGCATGAAGAACTTCCGGTGGAAGAAGTTTACTTCTACACACATCTGGCCCGCATATTCACCTCCTATTTAAAGTCGGAAATGCCCATTCCCCTGTGGCTGGTGTTATGACGCAATACGTATAATTTTGATTAAATAACCGCAGACTTCATTGAAAGAGTGAAAAAAGTCATCGAATTATTGGAAGACAATCTAGGAATATCAGTTTTCGAATTTGTATTCAGCAGATTTTGACAAAGTTCTAGAAAAGCATTCAATTTTTCGTAAAAAGTCCTCTAGATTCCACAAGATTTGGAATACAATATCTCTAGCACAGAAACGAATAACTGATTTATAAGTTGTCGAGGAATTAGTTGACTATCTTCTAGATATCGATATATTCACTATGTACATTCACATTGGATGCTTGTATTAACACGTAGTGACGCTCAGGTGAAGTGGTATATGTATAAATTTGAATGGAGTCGCGGTCACCGGCAATTAACAAATGAGCGCAGATTTAAATTTGGCTCTTCACTAAGATTTGTGCAAAATATTCAATGTGTCAAGTTAGCCGTGGGGTCTAGTTGTTAGGGATAAGTTTCGTTCGATAGGCGTTAGGTAGTTCGAATCCCGCCGACAAATTTGTTTCGATTTTTCATAGGTTCGTGTGTATCTGTGAAAATAAATATAACTTAAGCTTGAATCTATGTGAATAAAAATATATTTAATATAACCGCGAAATATATATTTTTTTAACTTGGCTATACTGTTTTCTAAAAACTTGTTAGGAGTAATCGAAAGTTACATTGACTGGCTTCGAAGCATTAGTGTATCAGTGTTTCAAGAACTCTACTCCTCTGATCTTCACATTTTCATTGAAATTATTTTGTACTTTCGACAACTCTTCCTGCTTTTTAAACATGTATCAATCAAGGTTTGTAAGACGATTCTTCCAATTTATGACATACGTTTAGCCCTATCCTAGAGTGGTTGACTCAGTCATTCAAAATTTCAACAACTAATTTTTTCCGTGTATACCCCTACCAAAAAAAGGCAACTTGTCCAACCCAAAGAATTGCAGTCCTAAACAACAGGATTGTTCGACGAATTGAGCCTGTGTGGCGAAAGATTTACGAACAACGTCGCTCGAAAAAAGGTGTAGCAGGCTATCGAGAGGACCTGATAATTGAAAGGAGCGTCTGTAAACAAGGCCGT
>CAKNXH010000139.1:354133-378532 GCA_932178445.1 Andricus quercusramuli | reverse complement strand
TATAATCTCCTGTGTGCCGCTGCATAACCCCCCTCCCGAAATTTTTTCTGCTGCATATCCCCCGCCGAAATTTTTTCCTCTCATATATCCCTCCCCGAGAAATTTTTCTGGCTATGGCCTTTTCTGTAAAGACGCTAAAGCCCACCAGCGCGTCCTGTCAGTAACCTGGATTGGCTACCAAAAAGCTTTCGATTCAACCTCTCACAGACTTATCATCTGTCTGTTGTAAAGCTTGAAGGTACATCCACACGCCGTGAGATGCATAGAGAAATTGATGCCCTTTGGAAAACTATATTTACTATCTCAACTAGAAATTATCGTGTTTCCGAACCAACAACGTCACCTCCAGAGGGCCGTCTTTCAAGGTGATACCACGAGCCCTTTGCTTTTTTGCAACACACTTCTGCCTCTATCTCTCACACTACGAAATTCTCCTGGATACCTCTGCGTCGACAATAATCAGCGCGAGCATATGGTCACGCATTTATTTTATATGTATGACCTGAAGATCTGTGCCTCTGGTAAAAGTAAACTTCAAACTGCTATAAATATCGTCAAGAAGTACATAGGAGATATTGAGATGGACTTTGGTTTGGGCAAGTGTGCCAAAATTAATCTGAAGGAAGGAAAGATTACTGGCGTTCCCAAGGACCCTGAGCTTGTGGATATAAGTGTTTTAGACATTTTAACACTGGAGAGACCTATAAATACCTGCGCGTGCCTCAAAGCCGCATTCAGGACGTAACATCAGGTAAGGAGTCTCTCTGAAGCAAATACAAGCATCTTCATTGACAGATTTGGTCTTCCCATCTGTCGGCGTTTAACAAGGTATCTTTGACTAACACGCTTGCCGTCCCGGATTTACTCCACTCGTTTGGGGTGGTTCAATGGAGGAAGAACAAGCTTACGGCCCTTGATATCACCACACGTAAGATCATGCATATGCATACAAGCTTGCATATCAATTCGTCTGTTCCGTAATTATACATCTCACGCCACCAAAGCAGACGCAGACTTCTGAATCTCCAGTGTCTTCATAACCGAATTGTTCTACGTACAGCTTACATCGCTACAAATGGCAGAGATCCTCTCCTGAAAATAGTCAGGAATCATGAGATGATGGGTAAAGGAGCGTTCCTTGGCCTAAATTTTAACATCAGAAGTGAGGACAGCGCATTACTCCATCTAGATGCTTCACTTCTAAAAGCCGAAGGAAAGAAAGCAGAGGTTGGAAAATTTCACCAACAGCTATTCGACAAGAAAATGTACGGAAACTTTCACAGAAATGTAGAAAAACAGTCCTTGTCAAAGGAAAAACCTTTGGGTTTCGCAGATCATTAGGACTTAATTCAGGTACAGAGAGTTTTATTTTCGAATTGCCAGGACGGTGTCATTCCCACCTTAGTATATTGTCACTACATTTTATGTCAAGAAATTCCCAGCGATAGGTGCAGAGCGTGTCATGCACACGCTGAGTACCTAGAATACATACTATCTGGTTGTCCCACTCACGCGAGAACGACGTATATCTACAGACATAATGTGGCCCTAAGAGTACTTGATTACCATCTTTGTCGCTCTTAAGGTGTTGGCCGCGACCCTGCTCTGCCGAACGCTCCAAGGGAGAGAGAGTCAATTGTCCAAAACGAGAAGTGCCAAATTTTCTGAAACAACGATTTTCGGACAGCAGTCTCCGTAGCACACTCGAGGCCTGACATCGTTCTCCAAGACTTCGAGAAACGAACCATATTCGTGATCAAATTCTCGATTCCGGCCGACAGTAACATCACTGCCAAGGAGCAGGAAAAGAAGAAGAGATATCAAAACCTTGAAAGAGAGCTGCAACGACTGTACCCAAAATATTCGGTTGAAGTAATTGTCCTTGTGATCGGTGCGCCCGGAGGTGTGAAAGAATCACTGGTTCGTAACCTTAAAGCTATACCCGTATGCCAAAAATATGCTAAGGCACTTGCAAGATGGATGCAGAAAGCTGTCATCCTTGGGTCACTTCGTGTCCTCAAGACACGTGAGGGTTTTGCGGCCTGTCGTCGTAATTTGCATATACATTTGTTACATACATTGCCACTACCAAGTTCAAGTTTATTTGATGAAATATATACAGTTTTTGAAAGTGATGGGAATACTATGAATTCTTGAAACATAGTACCAGAAAATAGTGCTGCTTGCATTTAAACTCTTGTGATATCCAGCAAACCCACAAACCCCAAACTAACACACCTAAAACCCCCAAATCGAACGTCTCCTGGTGACGGGAAGGCCCTTACTTGACTGGTCACAACAATAATATTGGTCAAACCCCTACTCCTTTCCAACGTTTCCTGGGGGCGGGAAGGGAACCATTTTGACTAGTCACAAAAATAATGTTGGTCAAATCCTTACGCCTCTCCAACGTCTCGTCACAGAAATAAGTTTGGTCAAACTCCTACCCCCTTCCAACCTCTCGTGGAGATGGGCAGGCACCTCTGAGACAAGACACGAAAATAAGGTTGGTGCAACCCCTACCTCTTACCAACGTCTCGTGGGGGCGGGAAGGCAGCCGTGTGATTGGTCACAGAAATAAGTTTGGTCAAACTCATACCCCCTTCCAACGTCACGTGGGGGCGGAAAGCACCCATGCGACTAGCCACAAGGATAATTGTTCATATTTATTATGCACAATTCGTGTAATTTAAAAAAATATCGATTATTTGCCTAAACGATCCCAACTTTACCGGGTTGACCTACTGCGCTCACGTTGCGCAGTGCGTTTATTGGCTGCAGGTCACCCTTGATTTAAAATAATTTTAAGTGTTTTAAGCTGTGACGTCAACTAGCAAGATGGCCGTTAAATCTCATTTTTATATATTTTATTCCGTATTTTGCTATTCGTGAAAAACAGCCGGCAACCAGCTTCCTTGCCGGCGTCGGCAAGATTGTTCGTTGCCGACGCCGGCAGTGTAGACTCCGCCTTTATTTATTCTCAATCATATTATTTTGATGAATAATTTCATTCACTGTTTGTTTCTTCTCCAATGCAGATTCTACGATTCTAGACTACCAGCTTTATATTTTATTTTTAGCATAAAATTCCGAAAAGCACATACCTCCGATTTTTTTGCAATTCACTATATTCATGTATTTTGACGCGCTGATAACGAATATGATAGTAAAAATTGCTGAAAATTTAATTTGTATGGTGGAAACCATGAAAACCCCATAAGAATAATGGTTTGTTGCATTTGTTTCAGCCGAAAAATTTCGGAAAATATTTTTAAAGAAAGTTGTAGATCTAATTTCCACGTAGGTGTTTGAACAAAATCATTTCTGTGACCAGTCACAAGGGTGCCTTCCCGCCCCCCACGAGACATTGAAAAGGGGTAGGGTTTTGACCAAAATTATTTCTGTAACCAGTGACAGGACTGCCTTCCCGCCCTTCACGAAACGTTGGAAAGGATCAGGGCTTCGACCAACAATTTCAAGGGTAGCCTTCCCGCCCTTACGAGGCGTTAAAAAGCGGTAGGAGTTTGACCGTAATAATTTAAGTGACCAGTGACACAAATGTCTTCCCGCCCTTCATAAGGTGTTTTCGAGGGGTAGGGGTTTAACCAAGATTATATCTGTTACCAGTCACAGAAGAGCCTAACATTTAATGGACTCAAGCATGTTTCACTTACTAAATTTCAATAGCGATTTGCAACTCTTTACTAATTCTACCATAGATTCAAGATTCATCGATCAATGCTTCTAATCATATGTTTTATTATGTATACTCTGTTCCTTAGATGACTAATTAGTCCAAGGCACTTTCTGGAAATAAATATAGATTGTTAATTTTGCCAAGAAAAAATATTCAGGTATGTATACCAAAAATTTCCAAATGGTTTCAAGAAAACGTTTTTTTTTAATTTTACGAAATACAAATACCGCGAGCATCGTCAAATATTTGCTTATTTCTTACAATATATATGGGTAGTTGAACCAGTTAAAGGCCTCAATATTTATGGTATTGGCATTTAAATTTCTAAACGAAATATGTTTTTGCATTACTCTAATAATGCAACCTCAAATATTTTATTCTGAAAAAGTGACCAAAACAGATTTAGGGTTCAAAATATTCTAATTAAGCGCTTACAATTTTTAGGTTTTGAATAATAACCGCTTTTTAGTTCATTCTCAACTGCTACAATTTGTAAATATTATTAGTTTGATTCTTCTACATAGAATTGATCAGTTAAATCTGAGATTATACAATACAAAAGATTTAAAATTCACTTTTTACATTCTCATCATGAGGAGATATTGTTTTTTCAAATAGATAATTCGACTTTTGGCATTTCCACTATGAGAATGCTGAGCTTATAATGTTCAAATTTAAAATTTGTTTAATTCTGAATCTGGAGTATTAGAATTTTTCGTTACTCAATTTTCATTCATTGAAACCTAGGAAGAGGTAATTTTGGATCAACAAACATATACCTATATAGGTATTTTTTTTTAGCATGATAAGAAGTTTCTCTCCAAGCATTTTCTATTCTATGTTAAAAATATTGGGGATTATACGATACTTTTGCAATACGTCCTATGAAAAAAGTAACTTATACAAATATAAGAAAAAAGCAATATCCTCCCTCTCTCTCTCTCTCTTCTTCTCGCTCTGAATCCTCCCCCACAGAAGCTTCAACAAGAGGAAATTTAAAATTACCAAATTACTGTTATCAGCGGGCGGAGTGGAAGCGTTCAAATTAATCGAACCGCTTGAGCATTGGACGAATTTAAAAGGATGGAGAGAACCTATGCATTGCCCTGCGGGAATGAATTCTCTGCATTTTTGTACATTTCTCCCCATTTTATTAAAAATATACGTGATAGTCTACCTCGGTGAAAATCATCCTTGGTGATTGGGAACTTTTTAATGTGGAAATAAATCATAATATAATTTTATGAGTATGATGTTCATTATATTATTTATCCACCCCGAAGTAACGTAATTAATTGCCACTTCAAAAAATGTTAGTACAGTTACTCAGTAAGTATTCAAAGAGATATTTGTTATTTTGACGGGAAATAAATTTAAAAAATAACAAACACCTAACTACAGGGAGCGACAGACTTTACACATTTTTTTTGTTGCTATCAACAGTTCTTCTCGATGAAGTTCCTCATGATAAATTTCTTCTAAGTCCTTTTTTCAGCAAATCTCGATAAGACCTAGTTTGCAGAGAAACTTTAGGAAGAAGCACAGCTTCCCTGCGTTTGTCTGGAAATATTTCTCTCAACATGGTACTTTTTTTGCAAATCTCCGTCACACCTAATTTACAGAGAATTTGCAGAAGATGGACAGAAAAAAGAAGGAAGATTTATCTGCATTTATCTGCAAACGTGATTGCAGAAAGGCCGCGAAAAAAAATACAGGAAGATTAATCCACCAGGGCTGTTAAAAAATGATGGCACATTTTTTTAATGTACAGTGTCTGCCAGTGAACAATAATAAAAAATAAGAAATTTAAAAAAGACTATCTTGCTCAATTTATAATTTTTTGAATATTTGCAAAAATAATTTTTTTTAGTTCAATGCACACTTTTTTGAATGAAGTTGAATACTTCGAACCTGAAATTTCTTTAGCTTGAATCAAAGAAACAGGCTTATTATTTTGTTTGCAGAGAAAACAAATTTTTTTGTTGCCTAAATAATTACAATGTCGCCAAAGAAAATAACAAAATTCCTAAATAATGAAAAATTTTTTTTCCCAAAAAAGAAAATTAACACATAGATGAGGATATAATTAAAGCCCTTCTTTATTGTCATAATGCCTTGTAGTTGCAGGATTTTTATTCGCTGATGGTGAAAAGAATTATTGAAAAAAAAAATTTCGATTCTTCATGCAACCGTGACATGATCAACTTTTTCAATAATGTTTGCGTATGACTCAATCTAAAAATCATGCTTTTTGCATATTTTGAAAAATTTTAGATAAGGCGAGAAACTCGCTTGTCTATTTTTTTAAATTGTTTTACAAAATAAAAAATTGTACATACACAAAGTTGACCCTAATTCTTGAATAAATAGGATTTTTTTGGAATTTGCAAAATTTTGAATCATCAAATCCAAAAAGAGAACACAAGGTATTAACCGATTTCAAACTGTATTTCTTACTTTTTTATTGAATTCAAATAACGTTTCTTCAATCGAATGCAAATTTGTTTCTAAGAAATAATCTGCATTCAAACACAACTGTTTGTTTGAACTAAACAACACTTTTTGTCATCGCGCTTTCTTGTTTTGCACGGCAGTATATGTTCGCATGAAAGCTGCCTTATTGCCTGTATTAGGTTAGGAGATATTCGCATTTTTCCAAGCCAGGGTCTAATTTATTATTTTTGGATTTGAGTGGGGGGTGATACTAGGACTTATATTGAATCTCTTGGAACTATACTCATGTCCCAAAAGCAACCGGAGATAGGTGTATTTCGTGCTTGAAGGAACAAAAATTAACAATTTCAAAAGACGAATTTTCAAAGAAAGATCTGAACTTTTTATTCAAAAATATGAATTTTCAACAAAAAAGTTAATATCAACCGAATAGTAAAATTTTCTACCAAAATAATACAATATTCAATAAAACAGTCGAATTTTCAACAAAACATTTAAATTTTCAGCCAAAAAGAATGAGTTTTCAATCAAATTAGGACAGAAATCAGCTTCAATTGAGAGCACTAATCAGACTTAATTCGAGACTTTTTTGTAAAATTTAAATTAAAAACTTTTCTACTAGATTTTACTTCAGCATACACTATCATTCATACGTGCAAATTTTTTGACCGAATTTCTGTTTGTAGATCTTTGTGAAGATTAAGGTAAACATAGAAACGTGAAAACTGTTTATAAATGTAATTTTTTTCTTTCTTCCTTTTTTGATAGATTTATGCAGGACTCACGATATAGATCTACAATCTACACACTAAGGTAACTCAGGCGAAAACTGAATCTCATGGTATTCATTGCAAACGTTGCTTGTCTCAATATCTCATATTTAGCTGTGAATGGTAACCCTGATTTTTTTCTCAATTAAAGTCCCACCTCTTTATATATTTGCATTATGCAGATTAATTTATTCCTCATTTTTCATGCTTTTTAACAATTTCGATGTATTGGATAAGCTCAAAAAAAATGTATTCGAATGACGAGATGACGGCGCACAAAAATATACCGACTCACATATATTACAAAAAATCTTGAACTTGAATCCTCCTTCGAAAGAAGGCATTAGACGGAAGGTTATGAAAGTTTAAGACTCAGAATCTATAAGAATAGTGGAAACAGTACGTAGAAGATGATAGTGATAAAGCCGATGGCAGGAAGGATTGAGGTAACCTTCTTGCAAGATACAAATTCATTTCTTTATTTTACAAATCTCTTCGCTTTCTACAAATGTTGGAGTATTAAAACTACGTGGAGAACTACTTAAGGGGAGGGGGGGGGGGGGGACAAGCAAGTTGCATAGATTTTTTTTTGCATTTTTCTTATAGAAAAATATTTCAAAAATGTTGTGTCGAAATTTCAATTCATTCGGAGATAAACTCTCGATGATATTATAGACGTTTAAGTCCCCGCACCTACGACGCAGTTCAGAGAAGAAGCGTGCAGTATACCGCTCGACGGTCGTTTCGCTCCCTTTCTTGTTATTCGTTCAGTCGAGCAGACGCAGCGCAGTGATTTTGTAATAACATTCTCTAGTTTTCTCTGTAAATTTTGATTGAAATGCCGAGAACATCGAAAGTTTCAAGAGACGATCGTTCAAAACTTTAAACGCGTTTTTCTCGGAACTACTTTTTAAAAGGCTGTGCCCACTGTCATTCAAAAACTACTGCACCGATTCTTTTCAAATTTGGCACACACTTTTTCCATATAAAATAGCTTCCTCCAACGATCCTTTTTTTTGAAAAGAAAAAAGTTACAGCTACAAAATGGCCAAATTTTTCGTAAAATATCGCCATTTTTGCTTAAAATGACCACCCAAAATGTAAAAATGAAAAAAAAAACTCATACACATCGTTGGGAGGAGGGAAAACATGTATTTTAACTAAATATTTTTACTTTTTTTGATTCAGTTAATTCTACGGTGAGATACAGTGGGCACCGCAAATCATCTTTTTGAAAAGGCGTTTTCGGAAATGCTCTGTCATTGGCGGCTTATTTCTTGCTATTTTCTTATAAAAAATTAACTGAATGTTTTTTAAATGATGCTTTACAATATACAAATTATCTGAGTAAATTTACCTTATTCATATATCTGAAAAAAATTCACAAGAAAAGTGTTTTTTTTACGCTCCAGGCCCCCCCCCCCCCTTAAGCGTATGAACAAAGGCAGCGAGATAATTGGCCTTCGGCACTCAGAGAAAAAGTTGTCTTGTAACAAAAGCATCTTCCTCTTGTCTATTTTGTTTTGAAGGACGTGAATATATTTTTTACACAAACAGAATTATTCGGCTGCAAGATTAGGTGAAGTGAGTTCCAAAAAGAAAATTATATTTCCCGCCTCGTTCTCGGGATTACTCTTGTAGTTCCGCTACTTTACGCCAAATCACCACAAATTTGAGAGCCAAAATTTTCCACCACCGTGCCCTCCCAGCGTTCACTTGTCAAGACTTCATTCGTTTCTTTGTGTCTGACACGTTCACACGTAAGAGCCAAGTCTTAAGGGTAAATTATTCACGGTATGGATCGTAAACCTAAGCGTTCTCCTCTCAACGAAGATGATGTTGAAGATCTTTTCCGCCAAGTGAAAAAACTAAAAGAAATAGTTGCAAAAGATCGGAAGCGTAGACGCTCAAGATACGAGTCACTTAGCTCATCTCGTTCTTCCAAACGTAGATCTTGTGGCTCATCTCGCATTTCTTCACGATCCCGGAGTTCTTCTAGAAGTCAGGAATCCCGTTCTCGAGATGCATCGCTTGAATCATGTAATGGTAAGTCCTCTATTTGAGTTTCTCCCTCATGGATTAACTCGGACTGCCTGGCTCATACTAGAGATGAGATACGTGCCGATCCTCAACCTGGTAGAGCCTGTATAAAGGTACAGAACTGATCCAGTGATATCTTTACAGGAGCCTTATCAAGGGAAGGGACAAGTAAAAATAGTGGTCAAGATATGGAAAATGCTGATTCAAACGGGACTCCAATAATCGAAGAAAACAACATGGTGGCGGTCGATGAAAAGAAGTTAGGTGCGTTGGGAAAAAATCCTACCACTCTCAGTGTCAGAGATATTGAATTGAATCCACAGCTGGTTTCAAGATGGGACTTCTGGCTAAAGTCAGGCCTTCCTAAAGAAGAAAAAGACGATTTACTAAAGAAATATCCTCGAAAAGGGAATATTTTTTTGGATGCTCCAGAAGTCAACCCGGTCATACTGCTATCAATGTGAGAGACAGCTGTGAAAAGGGACGAGCATTTCCAAAATTCCCAGCGCCTGGCAGGGTCAGCTTTGTCAGCTTTGGGCCAGGGCATAAATATGTTGCTTGAAAATGCAGATGATGGTTTTGATGTTGTAAAACTTCTCGAATATCTTTCTGATAGTGGAAAACTGATCGCACAACTCCACCATGCGGAGACGATAGCGCGAAGAGCATTCATCGCTCCTGCTTATAATAAATCCGTTGAATCCATTCTGGAAAAAACTGACAGGGGCACTTTCCTATTTTGGGATAATCTTCATGAGAAGATTAATGAAGTGAACTCGTTGGAGAAGATCAGCAAGTCCATCAAACCACCAGTACCTTCGAAGAAGGCTCCCAATAACCAAAAATCTGGATCTTTAGACTCGAAGAGCTCGTTGACGAGGAACCAGAGGCCCTCGTGGACGAGCAGCAACCATCATGCTCAGATGAAGCAACAACCCTACAAGAAATCTCAACCGACATCTCGAGGGCAGCAAACGAGACGGCCACCTCGACCTTCAGCGCGGCAGGAGCGGATATAGAGGTTAGTATGGCAGGTCGCTTGCGAAATTTTCTTCCCGCTTGGAAGCAGATTACTGTGGAAGCTTTTGTCCTCCATTCGGTAGAAGGTTACCAAATTCCATTCAAGCTGAAACCATGGCAAAAAACTGTCCCATCTTTCCGAATTTGGGCCCAAGACTAACTTACATCTCTAAGAACTGAGATTGATGAGTTATTAGAGATGGGAGCTATCAGTCCTTGTAGACCATTAAATGGGGAATTTTTATCCCCTTACTTTCTTACCGATCGCAAAAATAAGTCGAAGCGATTTATCTTTAATCTGAAGGCCTTGAATAAATTCATTGAAGTATCCCACTTCAAGCTAGAAGATTTTCTTGAGATTTTCCTTCGAAAGCACTTTATATGAGTTTAATTGTCTACCTTTCGGGTTAAACATTTGTCCATTTGTATTCACAAAAATAATGAAGCCAGTTGTTAGCCATCTGAGAAGTAATAAGGGACTCTTATCTGTAGTATATCTAGATGATTTTCTATTTTTCGGCAACACTTTTGAAGATTGTTTATACAATGTCCAAACTTCCATTAAGCTTCTTCAATCACTAGGATTCGTAATCAATTACGATAAAAGTTGCCTAATTCGGAGCAAAAGGTGCAATTTTTTAGGGTTCACCTTCGTTTCCGAAAACTTGATGTTAGAGATGCCTTCAAACAAAAGAGAAAAAATGGGCTTTTTGATAGAAATCTTTCTGAAAAGAAAATCATCCACTATTCGAGAGTTTTCCCAACTAATTGGAAGCCTAATTTCTTGTTGTCCTGCGATTCCGTATGGAATGGGCTACACAAAAGCCCTAGAGCGGGCTAAGTTTTAAGCCTTGATGTTAGCTGATGGCAATTACGACGAATCCATGTTCCTTCCAGAATCCCCACGACCTAACTTGATTTGGTTTCGCAAGAACATACATTTGTCACGAAGCCCAATACGTCAATTTGTTTTCGAGAAGGAAATCTTCTCTGATGCTTCAAAATCTGGTTGGGGGGCCTATTGTGGAGGCGAATCAGTCCATGGGTTCTGGAACGAAGAGGAGAAATCCTGGAGCATAAACCGCTTAGAACTGCTAGCGTCCTTCTGGGCCCTTAAAACTTTTACTCCCAAACTGCAGAGTTGTGAGATTCTATTAAGAATCGACAACACAACGGCAATTGCCTACATAAATAAAATGGGCGGTATCCAACACTCATATCTACATTCTCTTAGTAGAGAAATTTGGAAGTGGTGCGAGTCTAGAAAACTCTGGATATATGCATCATACATTGTGTCAAAAAACAACGTTCAAGCTGATAGGGAATCTCGGATTCGCAACGTAGACACCGAATGGGAGTTAGCTGATTATGCTTACGAAGAGATCTTGCAAACCTTTCCAAACCCTACCAACGATTTATTTGCAACCAGTTCCAACACAAAATGCACCATCTTTTGTTGCTGGATTCGAAACCCTGACGCAGAGGCTTTCGATGCCTTTACGATCTCTTGGAAAAATCGGAATTTTTACGCTTCCCCTCCCTTTTCCATGATCTTAAGGACATTACGGAAAATTCTGACAGATGAGGCTTGCGGCATTGTCGTCGTTCCCTGGTGGACTTCCCAACCATGGTTTCCGCTTTTTCAGTCGATGCTGAGAGGAAAACCATTAATGTTTTCTCCAAGTTCAACTCTCCTTTTGTCCCCTTGTAGGTCCCGTCAACACCCACTAGCAACCTCACTTACCCTGGCTGCAGGGTGGCTGTCAGGGAAAGTTATCGTCAAAGTAACTTACCAGAGTCAGCATTGAATGTTCTATCAGCCTCTTTAGCAGGTTCTACATTGAAACAATATGACGGATCACTGAGAAAATGGTGGAATTTCTGTAAGGACAAGAACCTGAATCCATTTAACCAACACTCAAACAGAGTTTTAGAATTCCTAGGCGAATCCTTCAACGACGGTGCATCGTATGGAATCTTAAACACAGCGCGTTCAGCAATAGCACTCATCTCATCAAAAAAGGCAACGGACAGTGACATGAATCGTTACTTCAAAGGGGTTCAAAGGTTAAAACCCTCACGCCCCAAGTATGCAAAAACTTGGGACGTCACGCCTGTCCTCGATAAAGTTTCTTCTTGGTACCCACTTGAGTCACTCAATTCACAGAAATTGTCAGAAGAACTCATAATACTTCTAGCTTTAGGCACAGGCCAGAGAATGCAAACTTTCTCACTCATAGATATTGATTTAATAAGATTCTCAAAAAATGGTGCAGAAATAAAAGTAGAAGCTTTGATCAAAACCTCTAGAGTAGGAACCTGTCAACCGTATCTTATGTTACCATTTTTTAATGATAATCCGCAGCTTTTTGTTGCTAGAACTTTACAACATTATCTTCTCGTTACTAAGCACCTAAAAAACGAAAATAATTGTAAAAAACTGTTCATGGCTACTAGAAAGCCTTATAAAGAAGTAGGTTCACGAACTCTTAGCCGCTGGTCTATGTTCGCGAGTGAGAGAAGTTTGTTTAAGAAAACGATGCAGTGTTTCAAAAACCTTTTTGACGATAAATACATTAAAGGACAGGTCACTGAGAATAAATAATAAAACCAAATTAATCCACTGTTAACAAAATTGCTCAAAAAAATCGAATTAGAATATATTCAAAATCATTTCAAAAATTAATAATATACATTTAATATAAACTTGTCTACCGAAACGACGAGACAAGTTCTTAATTTAACGTTCGAACGACGACTAAAATTTGCTTACAAGAGGTACGAAAGGTTCTCACTCATACAAGGAATATGACTCAACGATAGCAGAATAAGGATAAAAGAAGAAATCGACAACACTTTAAAATTAGAATTCCATTGAGATGTAAACATATGAAATTAAAGCCTCAAATGAAAAGTCGATGTTAAATAAGTGAAATAAAATAAAAGCATCTGAATAATTATATCAGTCAATTCCGAACATTCCGCCCGCTTTGTTGGGACAAAATTAAAAAAGATTCACACAGTTCATTAAAAAAAAAAAAAAATTGATAATGACAATAAAAAGGATTAAAAATTTTAAGAATAAAACTGATCACAAATTTCTAACGACGATCTGATAAATAAGTGGTTGAAAATTGTCAATAACAGAACAAGAAAAAAATAAATAAATTGTAACATTCAACCAACACAACCGAAAAGAAAGTACACCGCACTTTAAGACGAGATTTAAACATTTTCCATCGCCTTTGGTAAAAGACACAATTTTACAATGAGGCGTTTAAACAAACCATTCGCAGTGCGGAGAGACACAACGCGCACATGACCATCAGAACCGGGATGAAGCTCAACGACACGACCTAAAGGCCACTTTGTGGGTGGTGAATTTTCATCACGGATAAAAGCGAGGTCACCAACTTCAAGTGATGGATAAGAAGTCCTCCACTTCGAACGCGGTTGAAGCTCTTTCAGGTAATTCGAGGTCCAACGTTGCCAGAAATGCTGACGCATTTGTTGTAACAATTGCCATCGAGATAAGCGATTCGAGGCAATGTCAATGTAACTTGGCTCAGGGATACTATTAAGAGATTCTCCAATTAAAAAATGACCTGGAGTAAGAGCTGTAAGATCGTCAGGATCATCAGACATGGATTGAAGAGGTCTAGAATTTAAGCAGGCCTCTACTTGAACCAGAAATGTGCTCATTTCTTCGTATGTAAGAGTAGTATCTCCGATGACTCGCCGAAGGTGGTGTTTCGCTGACTTCACTGCAGCTTCCCAGATTCCCCCAAAATACGGCGCACCTTGTGGATTAAATCGCCACTCTGTGCCATACGAAGCGAGACACGAAGCTAATAGGGTTGACTCCTTAGAAGCTGCTGAAAACATCGCTCTAAGTTTTGACGTCCGCTCCAACGAAGTTTGTACCTTGATCGCTGGTCAAGGTAGCACAAATTCCACATCGAGAAATAAATCTGTAGTAAGCAGCTAGAAAGGCATCAGCCGTATAGTCCGACACAGCTTCCAAATGGACAGCTCGAGTAGAACAACAAACAAAGACTGCGATGTAGCCTTTATATGATCGATAACCACGACCCTTAGTTGTTCGCAAGTACACGGGTCCAGCATAATCGACGCCAGTATGTAGAAACGGTCGACTCGGAGTAGAGCGAATTGCTGGAAGGTCTGCCATCAATTGTTGAGGCTTTACGGCTCGATGTCGTAGGCATGGTAAACATCGATGAATAAAGGCCCTTACAACCGATCGACCACGGAGAATCCAGTAGGCTTGCCTCAAAGTTCCGAGAGTGAACTGGACACCACCATGAAGACAACGTCGATGATGATGATCAATAAGAAGAGTAGTCAGAGTAGATTCGGAGCTGAGAATAAAAGGATGTTTCTCATCAGGATCCAAGGCTGAATTCTTCAACCTACCTCTTACACGAAGCAGTTGTTGGGAATCTAAATAAGGTGTTAATCGACCTAACTTGCTCTTGGAAGGAAGAGACTTTTCTGATGATAGAGCCTTGATGTCTGCTTCAAAGTAGTATTGCTGTTCGTGTAGAATTCAATCTGGGCGAGCTTTCTTCAGTTCTGAAGGTGAAAGGAATGATGACTTTGAACAGAATTGGTGAAAAAAATGTTGGATAAATCGCTGTAACCATGCATTCGCTCGTAGAAGTTTATCCAAAGAAGAGTAGCGATGGAGAAGCACCCACATAGCTGGAACACAACTAGAGGTATGAACTTTTATTGTTCGCTCTTCTAAATCCACTTCAGGATTAACTGATGATGGAATTCGTGGCCAAAGATCTGGAAACAGCAACCAATTCGGACCTTGCCACCAAAGAGAAAATGATGACAGTTCCTTGGCAGAGAGACCTCTTGGAGCACAATCAGCAGGGTTACTTGATGATGAAACGTGATGCCAAATTGCTGATGGTAGTGTGGTTTGGATTTCGGAAACTCTATTGGCTATGAAGGTCTTCCATTTTGTGGGATGTCCGTGAATCCAGGCCAACGTGACTGTTGAATCACACCATAGATGAATGGGAATATCCAACAAAAGTGTTTGCTGAACGTGATGCACAAGTCGAGCGAGAAGAACTGCTCCACACAGTTCTAAGCGTGGTAGCGATACTTGTTTTAAGGGAGCGACCTTAGTTTTTGAAATCAACAGCGAAACTGACTTCGTATCAGAATCAGAGGTCACAAGAAGATAAACTGCATCGGCGAAGGCTCTTTCCGAAGCATCGGAGAATCCATGCAGTTCACAGGAACCAGAAGATGAACTGAATCTTATCCAACGAGGTACTCCGATTGAGGATATGTGACGCAGACCGTCTCGATATGCAAGCCAGCGTTGACTAACCTCGTCCGGAAGAGGATCGTCCCAGTTGATCTTCAAAAGCCAGAGAGTTTGAGTAAGTATCTTAGCTGTTATGATAACTGGACTCAACCATCCTAGCGGATCAAACAGTTGAGCTATCTGACTCAAAATGCTACGTTTAGTGATGACATCTGGACAGGCTGGTAATTTGACGTCGAAAGTTATCACATCTCGTTGAGGATTCCAAGAGAGGCCCAGCATATGAAACGATTGCTGGAATTTCAAGGACAGAGGCTGAGACGAAGCTCGAAGTTCTCCTGGAATTTTCTCTAGTAGATCAGAATCACTTGACATCCACTTGCGAAGTGAAAAGCCGCCCGCTATGAAAAGTCGATATAATTGATTCTGTAAAGAAATTGCCTCATCGAAGTTATCTGCACCTGTGATTACATCATCCACGTATGTCCCTCGACGTACAACTTCAGCTGCTTTCGGATAATTTTCACCCTCATCAAGGGCGAGTTGTTGAATGCACCGGAGTGCAAGAAAAGGAGCACAAAACAAACCGTAAGTAACTGTGGTGAGACGAAACGTTTGAACTAAATCATTTGGCGATTTTCTCCATAGGATAAGTTGAAGATCCTGATCGTCTCGGTGTACTTGGATTTGTCGGTACATTTTCTCTACGTCAGCACAGAGAGCTATACGAAAACACCTCCAACGAAGCAAAATGTCGAGTAGATTTGGGAGAAGTGTGGCTCCAGTGTGCAAGCATTCATTGAGCGAAATTCCAGCTTCAGTCTTCTGAGATCCATTGAAGACGACTCTCAACTTAGTAGTAGAGGTTGATTCGCGCAATACCCCGTGATGTGGAAGGTGGAAGGAGCGAGAAGAGTCACGACGAATAGAAGATTCAGTATCAAGCACCATGTGGCCAAGACTTTCGTATTCCTTGAGAAATTTCTCATAGGCTCTAAAGAAGGAAGCGTCGCTCGCGAGGCGACGTTCCATTCGCTGAAGCATCCGGAAGGCTGGCCGAAAAGAGTTGCCAAATGATGAAATGTCTTCCTTCATCGGAAGACGAACAACATAGCGTCCTTCAGGAGAGCGCGAATGAGTTGACACGAAGAAATCCTCACATTCCTGTTCTTCAGACGTCAATATGGACTTTGATAGAACCTCTTTTTCCTCCCAAAACCTTTGAAGGTCAAAGGCTACGGTGTTTTGTACAAAAATATGCATTCCTAGTACTGAAGAAGACTCTTCAGTTGATTGAGGTAACGAATCTCCTGTAGTTTTCCCAGATAGGGTCCAACCGAAGTATGTTTCCTGAGCAACAGGAGCGTTAAAGGGACCTTTCCGTAGGTTCGGAAGAATCAGATAAGGAAAAGCGTCTGCTCCAATGATCACGTCGATCACTCTTGAGTTTCCGAAATCTGGGTCCACTAGATTTAAACCTGAAAGGTGAGACCAACTTCCATTGCCCCTTTCGAAACGTGGGCGGTATGGAGTAAGACGCGGAAGCACGAGCGCGTCCAATGGATACTCGAAGTCGGATTCAAAACGTGGCGCAAGAATACATGACACGGCACCGTGAGTTGTTGTTGGACGGCCTGCACTGATAGTTAGCAAACCTAATTCACAACTTGAACGTGCGAGCTTGAGTCGTTGTGCGAGAGACTCAGATACAAGAGACACTTCAGAACCCTGATCAAGGAGTGCACGCACAAACACTGAAGCACCACTAATTGACTTGACCTTGATGAAAGCTGTAGGTAAAAGACCTTTTGCTCTAGGTCGAGTCACATGATGAATGCTGAGATGATGAACGCTGGACAATGTACGATCTTCTCCTTGAGTTGAAGGTGACTGATGAGTGATGTTCGATGTCGTCGCATCTTGATGAAGCATGGTATGGTGTTTTTGATCACATAATCGACACGTTCTGGATAAAGGACATTCGCTTGTTGAATGCTGACGCAGACAGTTGGGACAAAGTTTCCTTTTAGCTGCGAATTCCTTTCGTTGTACTGCACTCATCGCTCTAAATTGAGCACAATACATCAAGAAGTGTGCTTGCCCACAACCAAAACATTTTCGAACTCGATTAGAATTCTGAGTTTGATCTGTTGAAAGGTGAGATAATGATGCAGAACTCTTTTTCGACCCGCGGTTTCCTTTACCATATTTTAATGACTGCAATTTGTCATTTGACTTCGAATTCGAAGAATCCTTCAAATTAGATGGATTCCCTTCAAGAATCTCCAATGTGCGAACCTTGCCCTCAAGAAATGTGTGCAAGGAATCATAAGAAGGAGACTCTGTCGTATCACCTAGTGATGTCTCCCAGTCACGTCGAGTTTGTGAGTCCAGTAAGTTGGTCAGATGAAAGACTAAGAAATGTGACCAATGTTCGACTGGACATTTAAGCGCTTTGAGAGCCTCTAGGTTTTCTTCAGCAGTATTAACTATATCTTTCAAATTCAAAGCTGATTCTGACTTTAAAGGCTTTAACGAAAAAAGAATAGATAAGTGAGAATTTATCAATATTCTCTTATTTTCGTAACGTTTTACTAACAAATCCCACGCACGCTTATAGTTTTCGTTAGTAACCGGAATGTTTTTAAGGAGCTGAGCCGGCTCTCCTGTTGAATTTGTTTTTAAATGATGTAATTTAACAACATCCGCGATTTCTGTATTTTCAGCTATCAGTGATTTAAACAAATCCGAAAAATGCGACCACTCGGTATAATTCCCAGATAATGTTGGCAAGGTAATTTTTGGAAATGACCTTGTAGAAGATGATGAGACATGCTGATTAACGTTTATTGAAGAATTAGATGCCTGCACGGAGGCAAGAGCGTCGATTGCATCGAAGAATTTGCCCTTAGCAACTTAATACCATTCTTCTGTTTGGCTGAAGGTGTCATCCTTAAAATATGTGACTTCTCCCTCCAAAGTCGCTTTCAAGAACTCAACATGCTGTTGTTGGAACTTCAAGTAATTTGCTTCGAGCGTCTCTAATCGTGCCCGGAGCGTACCGCGCGTGTGTACCGTAGGAACCGATTGGAACGAATTTTTTATTCGACTAGCAAGTTTCACTTGCTCGAGAAGGCATAGCTCAGCTTGTGTTTTAGACATTTTGAATGACCGAATTCTTGACTGCCACGACAAATAATTAAATTAGTTAAAAGTTTTAAACGAAATGTCTCAATGTTGTCACTAGTGATAAAATGTTTGAATCGTCGTCCTGAAAGTTGATTGATGCAATCATACGAAGTGTATTTGTTGACTCAAGACTAATACACTAACACGAATTGATGCTTATCATACTTAAAAAATAAAAGAGATGGATGACGTGATCGAAATGTCCAACTCGAAAGTGTTTAGTGATATTCAAGAACTGAATTAATAAATTCTATGAATCACCACAATCGTTGCGAAATGTAAGTAAAGTTAATTATCGAGAGTCCTTGCGTAAATTTCACTCAAAACACGAATCGTCCCGTGTGATTGACAGATGTAAACAGTAATCAGCTGCCAAGGGTATACGCGTGCCGAGAAATTACGTACACTGACTCGAAGCGTTACGCAATTGTTGAGAACAAACTGCCGAAACAAAAAAAAAAGGATTATAATTTAATATACGTTACTCCCTTTAGGTTTCCTCGCTGCATGCATGATTTGGATGAAGCTTTTTATTCCTGTGTACCTTGAACTTTACTAGGAAATTCACTCCAAATAATCCTGGGAGGGTTCACTGAGTAAAAAAACTGTCTTGATGTCATTGTTTTACGATGCACACATGTTAATTGCACTCGCGAACTATCCAAAAAGTACGACTGACTTTATCCGGTTTTCGAAGGACCAAAAATGTTCGCGAGTGAGAGAAGTTTGTGTAAGAAAACGATGCAGTGTTTTAAAAACCTTTTTGACGATAAATACATTAAAGGACAGGTCACTGAGAATAAATAATAAAACCAAATCAATCCACTGTTAACAAAATTGCTCAAAAAAATCGAACTAGAATATATTTTAAATCATTTCAAAAATTAATAATATACATTTAATTTGAACTTGTCTACCGAAACGACGAGACAAGTTCTTAATTTAACGTTCGGACGACGACTAAAATTTGCTTACAAGAGGTACGAAAGGTTCTCACTCATACAAGGAATATGACTCAACGATAGCAGAATAAAGATAAAAGAAGAAATCGACAACACTTTAAAATTAGAATTCCATTAAAATGTAAACATATGAAATTAAAGTCTAAAATGAAAAGTCGATGTTAAATAAGTGAAATAAAATAAAAGCATCTGAATAATTATATCAGTCAATTCCGAACAACTAAGTCAGTTTTGTCCCAATGCGGCATTGGTAAAGAATTCACCGCACACAGCGTTAGGCATGCGGCAACCTCTACAGCCTTTAAAAAAGGAGTGGACCTAAGTATGATCAGAAGCACCGTGGGCTGGTCTCATTCTTTGTCGACCTTAGCTCGATTCTATAATCGACCAATCACACCTGCTAACGAAACGTTTTGTAATGCGGTTCTAAGAGAACATTGATAAGTTAACGTTAAAAAATAAATAAATAAATAAAAATTGTTCTGTGGTTTTCTACAATAAAAAAAAGGTTTGGCAAATTGTCTACTCTAAATATCTACAACAGTAATCCCGAGAACGAGGCGGGAAGTATAATTGAACG
The DNA here is from genome assembly GCA_932178445.1 of Andricus quercusramuli. NCBI lineage: Eukaryota > Metazoa > Arthropoda > Insecta > Hymenoptera > Cynipidae > Andricus > Andricus quercusramuli. The sequence continues at coordinate 358,512 of CAKNXH010000139.1, read as the reverse complement.
CTCAAACGAACTTACCTAAGTGAAGTTCGATCGTAATTATACGACCGCCTCGTTAGAAGGGATTACTCCCTCCCAAAATATATTTTTTCTACCCTTCTTTATCAAAAATATTTTATTTCCCTCCCGCGAGTTCTTTCGGGTGCCGGAAAGAACATGCAGACAATTTACAGGACAGCTCTAAACTAAATGAAGTCTTGACAAGTGAACGCTGGGAGGGCACGGTGGTGGAAAATTTTGGCTCTTAAATTTGTGGTGATTTGGCTTAAAGTAGCGGAACTACAACTGTAATCCCTTCGAACGAGGCGGTCGTATAATTACGATCGAACTTCACTTAGGTGAGTTAGTTTGATCGTTCAATTGTTGGTGCGAAAGGATTCCTGTTGAGACAAATGAAAATTCTCTTAGCCTTAAATTTATTAGGAAATTGCATTTACGTCAAGAAATATCCTTTTGTCACAAGAGGAAATTTCTCTGAGTATGGGAGCCATTTCTCGGAGTAACAATGTGGCGAATAAAGCTACTTAATACGTAATTCTGTGCTTGCACTTACTATATATTGTATGGTAGCAAGACCTGAACCCGGATATTCGATCCAATCTAGCATTGTGAGCAGGAATTAATATCATGATTCGTGGTCTGCAGATTCGCGTGAATTGCAATCAAATGGTGTTTTAACATTTCGTTTTTATAAATTATATTTTTATAATACATATAAATAAACATAAGGATTAAGGTCTTTAACTGTCTTCAACTACTCATATTTCTTGTAAGAAATAATAAAATATTTCACCGCACTCCCGGTATTTGTGTTTCGTAAAATTAAAAAAAAAAACGTTTTCTTGAAACCTTTTGGAAATTTTAGGTATACATACCTGAATATGTATAATAAAAGTTCATATTATAAAAATATAAAAAATGAATTCATAGTGAATAAAGTTTTTATAATAAAAGTCTTATAATTTTTTATATATTTTTTTCGTTTCATACTTTTCATTATTTTATTTTGTCATCACCGTCGCTACTAATTCATACAAATATAATTAAATTATTGTTCAGCTCTTTAAATCGGAATCTTTATCGACGGAGTTCACTGTGTTCCACAAAAAATAAGAAATAAATTGTATCCTTAAGAAGTTTAAAGAAATTTAAATCCCGGAATATCAAATACCTTCTGCATTTCAGTTTACATAAGATTGAAGGCATATTCTCTATTTCAGTTACTCTGAATTAGTAAAAAAACAGTTAAGTCACGCTCAATGCATAATTTGTTTCATTCAGGTCAATTTTGATTGAAAATAAACTGGAGAACTGACAATCAATAAACACGACGTATGTATATACGAGTGTATTTGTTTTATTTGAAAGTATTCATATATTATAATTATTTCGAAGCTTTACTCTAGTTGATACTTTGAAGTTGATATACAGCTTATGGCTCTCTGGCTCTGTTGCTTTTGCGTTTGCCGGTGCATACGTTCCTGCCCCTGCTCCTGCTAGGATTTGAAGATTCGGAATGAGGTGAAGATGTTGATTCAAATCTCGAAATAGCTTCTGTATCAATCAAGACGTCAGTAACACGAGGCGTTGGACTCCCCACACCAAGCCTTTGAAGAAATGTTAAAGGTAATCCTCTTTGGCGGTGCTCCACTGAATCATATGCACCCGTGGCGTCAGGTCTAGGTGCGTAATATAATGGAGCAACATTACCTTCATTGTCCCCCCATCCAAGGGTTAAAGCACCCATTGTTACTATAATTGTGTTTGCGTTACAAGGCACGTATTGATTATTAACAAACCTCAGTAACCTTCTTAATCCTTCCGCAGGGTGCAATGGATATGAGGTTGCCACGAGAGGACGATTTAAAAAAAATGAAGGAATCGGAGGACCTGGAGATACATCGCGTCTTTCGGGCGAGTTGGAATGGCTACGTACCTGCCAACTCAATTCTGTAAGAAAAAATAAAAATGGGTGGATTCATATTAAAATATCAACTAGACAACATACCGCGGGCACAGAAACGTCTGTGATCAAACTGATATTCAAAAGACCATATTCAAATCCCATTTTAAAGTTCGTTTCTCTACATAAATCCAGTAATAGCAATTCAGATGTTCAAAAATTTAATGAATGTGTTATGAACAATAATTTGCACGAAATTTCAATAATTGACAGACAAAAGGATATATAGACATATATAGACATATATAGACATTATGTTATTTTAGAGGCCATTGTGCATATGAGGTATTTATGATTCAATAAATAAAGTTTTTTTCTGGAATCGACCACAAATTTCTCGGGAAAGACACCTAGAGTTATCATTTGTAGTCATCCAATAACAAAATTTATGACTTTTTAAATAACCCTAATTAATGAATGAACTATATAGATTGAAGAATTGTAGTTTGACCAGAGCTGAGTTTCGGAAAGTAGGACAAACATGCCTTAAAAAAAGAGGACAAACTAGGTTGTAGAGCTTACAAAGGATTTGTAATATTTCTATGTCATTCACTCCAATACAATACAAAGTTTTTCCACTTTATTATCTTCCGGCACCCTAAGAAGAAAATAAATGTAAAAATAAATTTGATAATTTGGAAAATAAGATTAAAAATAACATAATGAAAACACTGTTCACACATTCAGAAGTTCAAAAAGGAAGTTCTTATTATTTTCTGTCAGGTTAAATTTTTAAATTATTATTTCAATTAAGTGCAAAATTTACCCATCTTTTCATAACACAAAATTCGAATTATGACTTATCAAAATCAGAAGAATTATATTTAAAGCGTGAAAATCTGTAAATATTTTCTATCTGGCAAATGTTGTGATGAAAACAACTAGATTTCACTCTGACTCAATATTTTTTTCATCAAGAAAATAAAAAGTCTTCAACTTCCAGAAACCCGTACAAAATCGAAATAGATGGTAACCCTGCACCAACGGTCACTAAACATCCAACCTCGAAAGGTTTTATTAAAAAATATATTTCAAATAGAAATTATTTAAACATACACTACCATAGAATTGTAAATGATAATGTACTCAGTTATATATTTACCAATATAATTAAGGACGACCACAACAGCGAAAATCAGAGTACTAGTAATGATCCTCATTTTTTTATAAAAAGTGGAAGTTGAGGATTTATATAGAATTTGTTATCTGAATTTCATAAATCTCTTGTCTCCCCTTTGTAGACTAAAACAGTAGAATTTGAAGAGATTAGAATGAATGTCAATATAATTTTGGGAGGCATAATTGCCTGTTATGACATGAGTTATTTCATTTAATTTCACCGCATTTATTTTAAGTAATTTATTTTAAACTCATAAATTAATCTTTCAGGGACCATTGGAGTGTTATCATTATTACACCAAACATTTGGTTCTCAAGATAACTGCGAAATTTCTTAAAATTATTATAAGAAATCACAACAAAAATTAGACTTTCAAGAAATATGACGAAATTACTACTATTTTTCTATTTCTAGGCATATCTGCTATTCACTGTAATTTCAGTTATTCAACTCAATTTACGTACGAAATTTTTAATTTCAATTCAATATTTGGATATTAAATACAATTTACCATATTAAAATTGAATTACGTTCCATCAAAATTGTCGATTGACACATTCATCACGCAAATACAATCAATCGATTTCAGTTGAATCTTTTGTGCAGGGCAATTTTTTTTTTTTGGTTCGTTGATCTTTTTCAAACGAATTTCTGTTAAATACCTCACAAATAATAATATAGGGGACGGTGGGGAGTTGTGGGCCATGGGGAGTCATGGGCCACCTCAATTTTCGCCATGTTGTGGGTGGTAAGACTGCTTTAACCACTGCCAAAAAACTATCCTTGCGTCAGCTCACTTTGTGAACTCGACTCATAGTCTCAACACGCGTAGTTAGTATTTTGACATTGTTGATTAAAGAAATCAAAACAAAAGTTTGCGTACAACTCAAGTGGTTGATATTCGAAGTCTCGTTGTGCAGCATATTTAAAAGTTAATTTAGTGCAAAATGTTATTTGAGCAATTGGCTTTAAATTCAATCAAACAATTTCGGTAAAACATTCATTGTGTGTATGGCAATTCGGTCATTTCGTAAATGTCGGCTGTGGGGAGTCGTGGTCCACCATCAGTGGGGAGTCGTGGGCCAAACGTTCTTAAAGCGTATTTCAATTTTTTAAGTGAAACTTCTTTTCTCTTGTTCTGAAAAGTGAGGTTAGAGTGAATTCAGAATGTCAATTGTGTTGAAACAATGAATGTCAATCGGAACAACACAGTTCAGTGCAACATGTGCGATCGTGCTGTGCGCTTGAAATGTGCCAACATGAGGACCGGATATTACACTTGCATACATTGTGAATCAG
>CAKNXH010000139.1:314529-344133 GCA_932178445.1 Andricus quercusramuli | reverse complement strand
AAGTTATAATATATTATAACTCATATTATAACTCCATTGATCAAAATTAAATTTGAAATGGCTTGTTACTAGAATCAGTTAACCCGTCAAATAAATGAAATGCGTAAAAAGCTTTTTAAATGAATACTGTCTTGAAGTTATTAACTAGATTAAAATGGATATATGCACTTTTCATTGATTAAAGGCATATCTTGCTGAATATTCATGTTCTAACGACATAAATTTACAAACTTTTTGTTTACACAGGAGATCAGAAGATAATTTTACACATAATTAATACATTGAGGATTTTAAAGATAGAAATAAGAATGTTCTAAAAATATTTATTATGGGGAAAACATAAAAAAGTATTCATGAATTTTCAATAAATTGTACATTTGTTAGGTTTTCAATTCCAGAATTCCAAAAAGAAATTTTTTTTCGCTGAATAAAATTTTCAATCGAATTGATCCAAACGGAACCAATCATTATCTTATTTTTTCAAAAAGGGCATTTATCACGATATCTTCACTTATGTTAGTCTTCTTCTTTACAATTTTTAGTTTACATATATTATAAGGAGATCATTTCACATGAGATTACTATATTTTGAATTTGGAAAAATAAATTGTAAAATGATATATTATGAAGGAAATATGAAAAAGTAAATTATATTCTATGTATGCACTCAATGCACAGTGAATATTATTGATTATTTTGTTCTTTTTAGCTTTTTGGGATTTTATTCTTTATCTCATGCCTTAGATCGCCACACTTATTGATTATGGATATAAAGAAGTCTTGCAAATGTGTCTCCCGCCTTTTTGTATTGCAACACGATGTCGGGTTAACTAGCTGGGATGTGACGATCTGTCTGAATAGTTACATCTCAGTATGATATATAGTCTTTGTTTTTTTATATGAAGTTGGTAATGTTTCTATATAAAAGCATTAATTCTGTCAAGAGTCTTGTCTGTGTACTCTCTCTCTCTCCTCCCCACTCCCCTCTCTCTCACCCTGAGCCATTGTGCGACAACCATCAACAATGTGCTGGATAGATTCATTGGTATCTTCACACAATCGGCAGATGTCAACTACGTCTTAATGTCACACGTGCTTGCGACAGTTTCTGATGCTGAAAACCCTGTCCTAAAGCGCTATGGTGAATCCCTCTATTTTAGAAACAGGACGAACTTCTTATGCCAAATATTGGATGCCTCTCTGTTAACTTCATGTTTTTCCAACTTTTTTGAATACTCGTCGTGCAAAGCATTTCATTTTCATTGTATTTTTAATTCCTCTATGGTTTTTGCCGCAATACTCGAGGCCTCCTGTGAGGAAAAATTTGAGGGTATTCAATTGAGATACGCTTCACCGATGCGATGTTGTTGTAAAGTACGGCATTTACTGTTAAAATAGTCTCGCGTCTGTATTGTATGTGACTCAAATAGTGGTTTCACATCTATAACGCCTGTACCCCCTTCATGTGGTGGTCGAGCTATCCTTTCAACCGCCAAATTACTGTGGTACATAAGATAGTTAGTCATTTCATCGCAGACGATTCTTCTTTTCCTTTCATTAAGTGATCCATCATTTAATGAGCCCAAAAGAGACCGGGAGGACAGGGATGGCATAGATGTTGGTAGCCTTGGTCTTGTTGGCCGAGTTAAGAGAACTCTTCAGAACCGATTTGAGTCTTGTAGTGAAGAAAATCAGGGTTTTTTAAACTATCGCATGCTGAATACTCTTAGACTCCAGATCACCTAGATATTTATAGGATTCGCGATAAGTCATTGCCTCGATGTCATTTTCGTTTTCGTCCTCGTTATCTAATTCTTCGGTCCCTGTTTCTCTTGTGATTAAAAATGCATTGTTCTGCATTCATATAGTTCGAACTCCATGTGGATAACATTGTAAATCTGCTTTGTGACATGGATCACTTGCTTTAGTTTCTGGGTTTTCATGTATCCTCGTTATCATGTATTTTTAACCCATGACACATGCCATTTAGTATTTTTCCTAATGGATTCAACGCTGAACAGAACAATAAAACACTAACAGAGTCTCCTTGTGAGATACCGGACGTAATGCGTATTGATGCAGTTATCCTTGCTTTTACATGATCAAAGTACATGATTTTTGTACCCCAAAGCATCATCGCACGATTCAGAAAGTCGATGATGCGTGGATACATTTTGTACATTTTTGAGGCTTCAAGCAAATAGTCATAAGGTATGGAAGAAAATGCTTGCTTTTAGTCCATGCGTGCAATGTGCAAGTTTCTTTTATGTTAACGAGCTCGCTTCATAGCGAAAGCGTTTATGGTCACTAGATCTTTACTGCCCACGAGTTTTCATAACATCCCAGATAACAAAATGTCCGCTTGTGGCTGGTTTATGTGCCGGTACGTGGTCCGATTGACAGGAGCGCTGTGCGGCACCTGAGTAGCTGAATGTGTCCGCTATTGCTGGCTATTACGCTCGTCTGACCGTTCGGCACCTAACATGCCGGCCACGTGTCCGCCATATTCAAGCCGTTGTGCACGCACGTCGGTCTCCTGCACATCTACCCACCATGCGATGCTTTATAGCAGGCACACGCAGTGCTCCCAACACGGGCACCTTGCACTACTGCGCATGCGATGCATAAGGCGCTTCATTGCCTGCCATTCGCGCGCTTATTTGAAACGTTAAAAAGTACAATTTTTTTTATTCACTATTTATGATCGAGAATGATTTATTTAACAATTTCAAGTGGTACATGGGTGATTTTTAATATATTCTGAGCATTAGGTGTTAAAAATTTAAAAAAGATTACATTATATTACATAATATTCTTCCTTTTCGGAAATATGATTTTATTTTTCAACCCAATGCTCAGAATATATTAAAAACCATCCACATACCACTTGAACATGTTAAAATATGATTATTTCTAATTATTAATGATCAATTTAAAAATGGAATTTGTTAATATTTCAAATGAGCGCGCGAACGTCAGCCAATGAAAAGCCATTTGCATCGCATGCGCAGTAGTGCAAGGTGCCCGCGTTGGGAGCACTGGGCACACGGTCGACGCTCATCGGGCAGGTTATGGTCCAAGCACGTTTGTTGTCTGGGATCCTTTTTGTTCTTCTCTAAGAATGTCATTTCCGTCACAGTGAGAATATACCTTATCTGCAATGATAGCTGTACGTATTTTATAACTTGTTAAAAGATAGTCTATCGGTCGAAATTCAGATGGATCTATAGCGTCTGGTTTTGGGGCAACATATACGCAGTAACTTTGAGCAAAAAGCCTGGCATCAGATCTGGGTGTTCGATGATCTTCCGGAAACACCTCGCCAATGCAGGGTGCACACTCGGCAGGTGCTTGTACTAGAAATCGTGCACCATATCCGGACCGAGAGCTATCCAGCTACTTGACCTTTTTTAAAATCGTTGAAACACCTGGATCTGTAATGTCAGTCAGCTCCATTTCAAAATTATTGCTTGCTCTTGCTTCCTCTACTTGGAACCACACAGCATCTGAATTGCTTCTGTTTGCTCTTCCTCAAACACCAGATCAGTAGTGAGTCATATCTTCCAACTGAGGGACTTCAGGATTTTGCTGGTTCTTTTGCTTTACACACAGTTCGCGGTAAAACTGTCTTCCACGTACCTGAAAGGTTCGATTTTGTTGCCTTTTTGCACTACTTATCTTGTGCCGACGCGGTCTAGCAGTAAGAACATCTAGTCTCTGCTGTTGGAAGTCTATAATCTCATCCAATATTGCTGGCGTCAATATCTCAATGTACTGAGGATGGATGATTTTAGTAATATGGTGTATCAGCTTTCTGGTTCTATTTCCTTTTTTATATTAAGTCAATCGACCCAATTTGCACCTTACTTTGCTGACATCCATATCCAACCTGATCTTCCAAGGTGGACCTCAATCCCTTCCTGGGGCATAGACTGCATCCATAGGCCTAGTTCTGTGGCCCAACGTTCTAATAGCTGCCACAGTTGATCAATACACAAGATTTTGCACGTCTAACGAATTTAGTGTTGCGTTCAAATGCACAGGTAAAACCTTGCTGTTCATGTATTCTATTCGTGCACGCACATCCTTTGTGATGTTCATCTTAGGAAGAGAATGCCTTTGAGTTGGTTCTACATGTCTGAACTCAAGTAATGCGTGACCAAAATTCCTTTCAAGGGGCTGTAGTTTTTCTGGGATTTCGCTGTTTATATTAATGTTATTAATGTCCGGATGCAGTTCTAGTGGATCCGGTACCAGATGTACATTCTCCCTATCACCTATGCCTTCAACTACAATCAGATCTTCGTTGTCACATGTTCCAAAGAGAGTTCATCAATAGGAAGCTGCTGTCCCACTTCCATTTTGATGGCAGCTATTTCAACAGTCTGAAACAATCTGTTTACGATGGTGCTCTCCCCTTACACTCTGCCACTTTGCTCTCGCAAACAAAAAAGGCGCTTAACTCTGGTCGAATTAGGCCATCTGCCTCTGGAGGATGTAGTGGTGCTGGATCATCATAATGTTCCGTAAGAAAATCAATTGCTTCTGCTAGATTTTTCGGTGCAGCTTTTTGTAGCTGATGTACATTGCCGACGTCTTTCTCCGCCAAATCCACCTGTTGTTTGATCTCCATTGCTCGGTATTCTGAGATTTGTAGATTATTCCTAATGCCCTTCACTTTAGCTATAGCAACTTTCTTTATATGAGGACAATTTGTAGCGGTCATGAAGTTGTATCCCTTTTCGCTTTTCGTTTCATACTTCGCACCTTCATAATAGAGATGCACCAATTTCTCTTTCCTTCTGGTGTTTCACTTGATGCTCTTCCACGGTATTTATGTTGAGGTGTTTAGCTGCAAATCGATAGTGCTGCCCGACTATTCCAGAGCTCACCATCACCACCGTCCTGCATGCTTTAGCATCCAAAGGTGACTCAGGGGCGCCCGGCGATTTTTGAGAGGCGACAAGCGTTTCAAAATATTCAAAAGACTCTCCATGTTTTCCAAGAGTTTTGGTGTTCCTCTTAGTCCCTTTTCGCCTTCGTTTTCTGTCTGTCTGGCATAGAAAACCCTGTCAGTAGTAATGCTACAGACGAAATAGCCATCAAATTACCCATAGGTCCTGATGACCTGGTACTTCGCTAGCAGACACAGTCACAGAACGTGGCAGGTGCTCATTAGATTTGCTGGTGTCAGTCGTTGTTTTGGAACTTTATATTCTGCTTACGCTGTCGTACAATGCGTCATAATTCGAAAGTATACATACTGGAGAGTTGATAGGGTTCAAAAATCACCCTGGAGAGCCCTATAGGGATCCAACATTTATACTGGATAACCCATTCATAGGGATCCATCTTTCTTACCAACGCTTACCAATGCTTGCATGGTGGAACCATTCTATCTACAGTGATGTCCTCTCATGGTACATTCGGTGCTCAGACGCTTCCACGCGGAGGATTCTGGTGGCCTCTTGAAGTCAGTCATGGACCAGGAGACCAAACCAAAGAAGTGTGTTAAGAGAGGAATGTGTTCTTCGCACTGAGGCCGGACGTCAGAATCAGACCAAGGTGACCCGAAAAAGCATCAATGGTGTGCACATTAAGGTGCATATCTGCCGGCAAGTCGGTCCGATCGATCGGACCGCGGGCCGGCAGATCGCTTGCAATCGGCGGGCATTTTGCTATCTGGGTACAAAACACTCTATATTTATCTTAATATAATTTATTTTTGTTAGTCAACTGGGTGCTATTCCCTTCGTTTTTTATGCAAGGAGATTTAAAAAAAGTTTGTGGTTCCAGCTGCAACTGTTCGAAAAAACATGGCAGAGAAGTTGTTTCATTGGGAGGAGTACGCCTATGCACGGAGCAACTGTGCACTATCCCAACTGTACACGTCGCGGGCCTGTGATACATACTATAAATCTCCGCATGTCGAGGGCCGCTGGTACAATTGTGCACTAGCGCATCTGTGTACATCTAAATTTCATCATGCATGTGCACAGATGGGACACCCCCAACATTGCTCGTCTAAATTTAAACGTGCGCAGATAGTAACCCCTCCTGCCTCACAACTGAATACTTATCAATTAATACGCTCAGATTGGAGTGTACCATCCGTGCATGTGAACTTTCAAATGAAAAATTTGATTGCATTAATTGAGAAGTGCACAATTAGGAGTCTCTCATCTATGCACATGTACAGTTGGGAGTATTCCACTTGTGTACCTGGATTTGTGAGCTACAAATCTGATCGTATTAATTTTTACGTGCACAATTAAGAAGGTACCAACTATACACGTCCACAGTTGGGAGTGTCCCATATGTACACGTGAACTGTTGGTAGGGTACCATCTGTGCAGGCTTAAAACTTGACGTGCAAATGTGGTATCCTACCAACTGTACCCGTCGAAATTCAGACTTGCATAGATGGGCCAGTGCACGGTTGTACTAGCAGCACACAACGTCTACACCCAAATAGCAAAATGCCCGCCGACTGCAAGCGATCTGCCGGCCCGCGGTCCGATCGATCGGACCGACGTACCGACAGATATGCACCGTAATGTGCACACCATTGATGTCTATATGCCCGCCCGACAGGCGGGAGCGACGCGGTCCGGCGAACTGCATGACATACAATAAAAATGTCTTCCTCCAAATAGCACGAAATTTAATATCCAAGTTGTAAGAAAAATTAAAAATGTTATTCTTATGAAAAGATATATCTTTTTATAATATTGACATTTTTCTTTCAACTTGTACTTCATTATACGCAGAATTTCATTACCTTTCGTGCTATTTAAAGCAAAAAATTTTATTCTATGGAGATAACAAAATATTTTTTTTTATTTTAACGAAAAAGTGTATTTTAATTTCAGACCACTTTCGATATCTTATTTTTGTATTCATTTCTAAATACTTGATAATGATTTTTGGAACAATTTCTTATATTTTTGGTTTTTCTTAGATCTGTAAAATTATTATTTGTAACATGTGCATTTTACAGTGTTTTTGGGTTAGTTCGAGAGATTCGTTGAAAATTATGTCACTTGTCCTAGTATACGAAAAGCTATAAAAATAAAAAGGGTCTCTTCTCCCTCCCTCTCTCTCTCCCTCTCTCTCTCTCTCTCTCTCTTAAAAGTGGGATGGAACAACGATTTCAAAAATCTTTCATGCCTTGAGAGTTTTCGCGTTAAAAAGGGAGGTTATGTTGGACTCGGTACTTTATTATATTCCCGAACTATAATTTTAGAAGGTTGCATATACTTACCTACTTTTTATTCCACGCACAGCAAGCAAGGCAAACCAAAAAAAGCAGTCCGCCTTTTTGCGCAAAAAGGAAAAGTCGATTCTTTTATTTATCCGGAACGACTAACGTCGCGCTAAATCTGAGCGAAAATTCACGGGTGAACGCCACACGAGATGATACACACGGCAAGAATAGCTGATCCAATACGCGCATGCGCATTTTTCGATCTAAAACTACCTGTACTATAAGCCTGCAGTGGTCGTGCAAGTTGCAGGCCCGTCGTTCCTCGCCGTTTGCACGACCGACGAGCGTCTAAAGTGCCGGACCGTTGTCTGCCCTTCGGTCGCATTCCGACTCTGCCAGCCTGACGCGTGCATTTAGCAGGCACGTTGGTCTCCAGCCCGTCGAGCCAATCACGTGCGGGCACGTATTGTTATCTGGGCAATTGGGCTGGTGCTCAGCTGCTCCGTGCACAGACGTACTCCTCCCAAAGAGACAACTTCTCTGTCATGTACCTTCCGAACAGTTGTACCCGGAAGTATAAAGTTTTTTGAATTTTTTCGCATCAAAAAACGAAGAGAATAACACCCAATTGACTAAAAAATCAATTATATTCAGATAAATACAAAGTTTTCTGTAAAAACATTTTTTTTAACAGTTTTTTTTATCATCTCAGGTACCGCACAAGATATCGAGAAAAAAACTTCGTTGGATTATGCGTTAAAAATCACATAGAAATCATTAGTCCGGAGAAATTAGACTTTTTCAAAAAAAAATAGGAAAGTTTTTTTCTTCATAATAGTGTCCATGAAGGTATTAACAATAAACACCAGAAAAGTTCCTCATCGGCTCACTTACGCATACACCCCTATCCTCGAAAAATACCCCCTAAATAGAGATAGAGTAATTATTGAAGAAATTTCGTTTTAAAAAACACATTTTTTATGTCCTGTAACAAGCAGAGCATATAGAGAAACGGTGAATCTCGCAAGATGGTCGATCGCGAACGACCCCAGGGTGCCAGCCAAGGGTTAAAAATATTACTCGGAATAAACATTACCTACTTTTGTCGCTCAAATTTTAGATTATTATTATGCGGACGGTCAAAAATGCAGTTCAAGCTTTGAGCTTCTGTTCAACCTATAAGAATATTGTGATATTTGAAGCAGATGCTGTTAAATCTTGGAAACCCGATTTAGACATAAATTCCTTTTTTCAGCATATTTTTGACAACGCGGATTGGAATATGAAAAAGTTAACTGGGAAAGGGACGGAAGCATCAGCTCCTGTAAGCGATATGAATTTGATCATTTTTTGCTGGTACACAATGGGGTACGGAAAGCGATGTGGATCGATGGGCAAAAGCTGGTTTACGATGTCAATGATGTCTTAATGCAGCAGAAGAGATTATTGATGATGAAGAGAATATAATTAAAGATTAGGTACATTATTTGGTGGGGAATATTATATCAAATATTCTCGTGATGCACTATCTTACTCTAACTGACACAAACATATTTACAATTTAAGCAACAAAAGAAGGTAATGTTTATTCCGAGTAATATTTTGAACAAAAACCAAGTGCAGTAGGCCTACAGGGGTGACCACAATAAAAAAAATGCACCAAAAAATCTATCTTATGGGTGGGGTCGAAATGAGATCCCAGTACTGCACTTAAAAATATTACTTTCAAAATAGATGCATGGCAAAATTCATTTATTGTTTCTAAAAGAAAATGTTCTGCTCTACAGATGTTCCTTTATGCATTTTTGTCGAAAAACTACCGATTTATAAGTTATGAGTCGTAAACTAAGCGCTCGTTTACATTTCGCGGAATACAATTTTCGTGAATAATAGCCAAAAACCAGCGCTATTACACGTTTAGATGATGCTTTTCGAGACGAGGAGTGTATGCGTGAGCGAGCTGATGGGGAACTTTTTTCATATTCATTTCTAATGCCTTCATGGACACGATTATAAAAAAAATACTTTAATGTTTTTCTGGAAATCGACCTTTCTCGAGCAAATTTCCCGGACTACAAGTATTGTTTTCCGTTTCAAAAAATGTGTACACCGTTTTATTATATGATTTTTGACTCTTAGAAAACAATTTTGCCTCGAAAAATCTTAAAACCCTGACGTGCTGGGGATAAAAAAGAAGAGAGATTTGAATTCAGCACGGAAAACTAATCTGAAAATGGTAGTCTCATTCCATGAACACATAGGTCACATTTTGTTGAATAGTGTTTTTGACAACTGAATTACTGCTCAATTTCCCAATGGAATAATGCCCAACTCTGCCTGTTACTGATATTTCTGAGTAATGAATCTGTAATAGGAAAATAAAAATTGGAAGAAAGGAAATTGTATTTTGTGAATGCACGATTGCATAGTGAATTCGAACAGGAAATGTTTCTTTCGGCAACATATTATAGAAACAATCATTATCTCAATTGTTTTAAGAACTATAGATTTATCACGTTTTGTTTGCGTACTTCTCAATTATTCGAATGGCCTACAAATAAACGTTACTAAATTATTCATTATTTGTAGACATCTTCATTCATTTTAATCGCTGAAACATTTATTGTCATCTGCGAGATGAATTTTGTTTTCGATTTTTGATTAAATTTTGATCAACGCAATTTGAGATTTTCAACCTTTGACAGCATTTTTTACATTTTAAAGAACACTGAAAATATAAAAAATAGAGAAGATGGAAATTGTTAGGTATTTAAAAAAATTATTTTCACTTTAATGTTTGCGTTACATTATAAAAAATTGTTCGCATTTCGTATACACATTTCGCAATATTATCCACAGTAATTAAGACGTTTTTACTACTTTGTTCTTTGGTCTTCACGATACGAATATCAAAAGTTACTTTATCAATTAATTTACACACATCAAATCTATTAGGAAATGTATGCTACATTAACAGCCGGTTGTTAAGAAAAACCTTAACACATTTATAAGATCTTGGGCAAATAAATTCGATGACGTCACGCATTAGCGATCTTCCGACTGAAGAATATGGCTTGCTTTTTTCGTATTTTTAGTAATTTGCAAGAAAAAAATCTCCCGGCCAGAGATTGGAATGAATCTTACTCCTTGGGATGCCTATCTATATATAACAAACCGTACAATCAAATGTTAAGTCTTATAATTCAGGATTTCTAAAATTATCATCCGGATTGTACGGCTTAATATCTAGATATTTAACCTCAATATATTATCTAGATAGCCGCACTATCACATATTAGTTTATAGCTTTCTAAGTGGTCATGCTCAAAGTTGTTAAGTTAAAGATTTATTTTTCAAAAAGCCTTCGTAAAAAAATTCCATATACTTTTCAGACAAATTTCTTTATATTTTTGTTTCCTTAAACTTCCCTGCATAGAAGAAATGGAAACTAAATAATTTAATTAAAGTAATTTCTTGGCAGAGATGTACGTATGTATGTATACCATTAAGCCATTTCCCTTTCGGGGTAGGCGTGCCACTACCTGATTCGGGTAGTGTTTCTAGGTGGATAGTTTCTTGTAGTATATAACTACAAGTGTGGGCTCACCACACCCACGACGGGTCAACAGCACGCAGTATCCCAAACGGTCACCCATCCAAGTACTAACCGCGCCAAACACTGCTTAACTTTAGTGATCTTACGAGAACTGGTGTTTTCAGCGTGCTATCGCCGTTGGCGATAATTCGAAGAAATAAGGTTTTTAGTTTTTTATCCTTTATTTGTCTCTAATGAGCCATACACTGTTACAGATGATGTTCATGACATATTTCTTCTTCCCGAAAAATAATAATAATCCATTTCTTACAAATATATATTATTGTTGGTCAGTTAATTTATAGCATATGGGATTAAATGTGATGCATATATTTTCGAATTTTGTGTCTCTTTTCTTCCTGTAGTGTAGATTTTATTCCATCATGTGTTTAAGGACCCCACAAGTTTTTTATGTGTATTGGCATTAAGTATAGTGGCCCGACTTTATATATTTTGTATTAATATTAAATATATAAGCTTGGGTCAATTGAACCGAAGTTTAATTTTGGTTTTCATTTTTAGTCATTTATAGATAACAATTTTGATAAATATTCCCAGTATATTCGAAACATCTGTACAATGTAAAAAGCTGTTCTTCGATATATTTGAATATTTTATTTTTTCTCAAAAAATGTATGGGTTAAGGAAATAAACGTTTATATTATTAGCGTTTTGAATTAGCAAAAAATCTGTTTTTGAGTTTCTCTAATAATAAAACCTTAAACATTGTATTTTGTAAAAGTCACCGAATCTTGTAAGCCTCCAAAATACAGAAAAGTTCGAGATTTTTTAATTTTCTACATCGAAAAGATTCTGAAATCGAAATATTTTTGATCTAATTCAAAATTTGTATGTTTTTAAAGAATGTTCAGCTTGGAATTGTGCAATTCTCAGGCTTGGGATTGAAAGTATAAAAGAAGTGCTTAAAATTTGTAATTCTTCAAGAATAAACGGTTTGTATTTTAATTTCAACTATTGAACATTTGAAAATATGTAGTTCAAACTTGTATACTTCTACTTTAAATTGTTCAATTTAATCTTAGATTATCCAGTATACGTATTTTAATGAAGTGCTTATCAAGAATAAACGCTTTTTAATTTAATCTCAACTATAAAAATTTAGAGATAGTTAAAAATTTGATGCTTTGACTTTAAATTGTTTAATTTAATATAACATTATACAATATTAAAGAATAAGAATGTAGCTTTTTTCAATAGCTTATTCGATTTTCAATATTTGAACCGCTGGGTGCAATAACAGCCTACTTGCAATAAATTTCAGGAGCCACTTGTTTTTCATTTGTTCTTTTTCACGATGTGAAACATGATTCAATTAAAATTGGTTTGATGCTGTATCAGAAGTATTCAATATTTCAGTTGCTCAATTTTCATCATGTGAAGCTTTGGTAGAGATATAACGCTAGACCGTTAAAAATATATTTATTTATAAGTGTGTTCGCAGTATGACAAGATTTCTGTCCAAGGATTTTGTGTTCTATGTGTGATATATGTAGATACTGCTGTGCAAACCCTGTAAATACATTGAAGGTCGAAGGTCATTTTTCATTCTAACATTGAAAATTATACATATAACTTTTTAAACTGAAAAGACATTGCTAGAAATTGAAATATGTTTCTTTTATTGCCTGGAGTTTAAAAAAAAATTTCAAATATTACTACAATAATTTGACATTAGATGGGTTAAAGTTATGTGAGGTCTCGAAATTTCGAGATATAGATCATTTAAGGGGTATGGCCACAGTAGCGGGAGCTATTGCATCAAGATTGCATCAAGGTTAGTAGAAAAATTTATTTCATTTCCCTTAAAAACGCTTTACAGGTGCATTTTTCATATAATATGTTTATAGAATTAATTGATAATATTCTGTCTTAAATTTTAATGGCTACGTATTATCCTAAGGATGAAAGCAAGCAAATTTCAAAGCAGAAATATACTTTGAAGAAAAATTTCCTTTAATGTCGATTATTTGTCAATTCAATTTGTTTATAACAACTTCATTACAGGAAAACAATTTTTTCTTTCTTATACCTCTGTGCATTGAATCCAAGTAACGGAAAGTAGGAGAAAAAATTTGCCTAGGACATAAAAAATGAAATTTAAAAAATCGATAATTTTTTCGCTGTTTGCATTAAAATCAAAATTAAATAAACAACAATATAAAAAATCCACACTCACCATTTTTCTGGAAAATGTAGACTTGAATTTTTCAAAAAAATTCAAGTTCGGTGCCTAATTGCGTTCTAAATATCATTTTGAACCTCGTTTTTTAATTTTACCCCACTATGTGCGGCGGATTATATCTAGTCTGGAAGGTCTGGTCTGGCCCAGACTAGCGCTGCTCAGCCATCCAAGAAAAATAAAGTCTCTAAGTTCGGTCTGGAACGTCTGGTCGAAAAAAAGTTCCAATAAGGGTCTAGCCGGATAAGATAGTCAAATCTGCCTTGTAGGGAACCTCTATAACTAAATACAACCTCATATTCGGCATGTATAGAAACCCCTTTTCCTAGATTTTCTGCGACACCTTTGAGTGCTGGCGAGTTTTTTGCAATATCTCGGACAATTTTTGAGCTAGAAGAAAGAAAAAAAAAAGCAAATTGTAGGGGTTTCAAGTCCTATAAACCTATATGAAGCCGAAAAATTTTTTGGCGCGAAATTCAAATTTTTACAGCCATTTGAAAACTTAAAAAATTTTTATATTGAAAACAAAGACCGACTCCTCGCTAAAAAAAAATATGTTATGTATTTTTTGTTCAAAAATTCCTGTGATTTTTTCAGATTTTTAAAAGTGGTGGAACGACCTCAAAAAAAAAATCACTAAAAACCGCGTTTTTCGCCTCTAGCTCTTTCTACATAATTCCTACGATGAAACCAACCACGCCATCGTATTCTACGCAAAAAAGTACATCGAAAACGTGTATTAATTTTTTGAAAATAATTTTTGGCAGCCCTTCAAAAATTCAACAAATAAAAACGATCAGCCCGGCTCACATGCAGTGCAGACATTCCATATTTTTACTTCTTCCAATTGGAAGGGAAACCAAACGTTGAATACAATGACGCAATCAGTTTCATCACAAAAATTATCCAGAAAGCGTCAGAAGCGAAAAACTACAGAAAAGTTCGGTTTTAGGACAGTAACGCTTTATAGAAAAATATTACGATGAATCCGATTGCACATTCACGAAAACCTGTTTTTTGGGTTCAGAAGGTCTCAAAACGTGGACATTTGACAAAAACAGGGGGGGGGGGGGGCAAATTGTACACAAATCTAATACCTTCTCTGATGAGAATGTAAAAATATATCAGGAAGTATTTCTTTTGCTAAAAAATTTTAATAGACCTTCACAAATTGAGCAAGTAAGATCATTCGACCCGACTCACAGTGACAATAAATAAAACGATAAGCCTCCCGCTCAGTCATCTGACCCTCAGGGGGGGTACGTGACGTTTAGGCGCCGCCGTTTGGACGCCGCCGTTTAGGTGCCGAACGTTTAGGCACCGGGATGTTTAGGCGCCGAGCGGTTTAATCATGGTAAACCCTGAGGTATCAAAATATGGAAATTATTTGGTTTTATGCAACACGTTATGTTATGTATGCTACCCTAGTGGAACCACAATTACAGGAAGGCTCAACTTTTTCCTATTATTTAGAAGAATTTTGTACATTTTTAGTATTTTTGTGTGCATTCTTATATTTTATTGTGGAAGAATTAATCACGGTCATTGAAATTAAAACATTCGAAATCTTAAAGATACACATTTTTTAATTTGAAGTTATAAAAACTGAACCGCAAATCAAAACGCTCAGGGTTGAATACTTTGGATTTTAAACTTTTAAAATTGAATTTTTAAAAAATGTCAATTCAAACGCTCAATAGTTTTCGCGTATAAAATAACAGCTTTTAAAACTTTTCAACTGAATATTTTTCAATAAAAAGCAGTTCAACTGCAAAATTTTAAATTTTTACTTTGACACATTTTACAGTTAAAATATTTTAAAAAGTAGAAATCCACGCTATCATTTTCAATGCTATGAATTGAAGAGTGAATCGAAAATAATAATTCATTGATATATATATATATATATATATATATATATTTATTATAAGTTCTTATTAGAAGTGTAATATTGTTTTCAAATTGTAGTTTTTTGTAGAAACTTACATATTACATATCTTACAAAAATATAGTTGACAGTAAAGTTTTTTTAAAGGAATGTAGAAACTTGTACTGTATTTCTTTCTGAATTTTTGTATATTTTTTTACAGAAAAGTACATGTCCAGCGCCTAAACGACCTGGCGCCTAAACGTCCCACGCCTAAACGTCCCACGCCTAAACGTCCAGCGTCTAAACGTCCTGGCGCCTAAACGGCGGCGTCCAAACGGCGGCGCCTAAACGTCACGTACCCCTCAGGGGTGTATGGCTATTTGGGAGGGCTCTGTAACACAGTTCATACAATTAGATTTCCTTATTGCAAAAATGACGTTAAAAATCATCAGTCATTAAGGTCTAGCAAAATTTATTTCCAAAACAATAATACACGTTTTTGATGTATTTTTGTACGTAAAATACGATGGCGTGGTTGGTTTCATCGTAGGAATTATGTAGAAAGAGCTAGGGGCGAAAGACCACTCAAAAACACCGTTTTTCGTCTCTAGCTCCTTATAAATAGATCCTACGATAAACCCGATTGCGCCATTGTACTCTACGCAAAAAAAGACATCGAAAACGTGTATCACTTTTTTGAAAATAATTTTTGTGAAATGACAACAATTTTTAATATTGTGAGCCGGGCCGATCGTTTTTATTTGCTGAATTTTTGAAGAGCTGCCAAAAATTATTATTTGCAAAAAATTAATACACGTTTTCGATGTATTTTTTGCGTAGAATACGATGGCGTGACTGGTTTCATCGTAGGAATTATGTAGAAAGAGCTAGAGGCGAAAAACGCGGTTTTTAGAGGTTTTAATTTTTTTTTGAGGTCGTTCCACCACTTTTAAAAATCTGAAAAAAATCACAGGAATTTTTGAGCCAAAAAAACATAAGATATTTTTTTTAGCGGGGAGTCGGTCTTTGTTTTCGATATAAAATTTTTTTTAATTTTCAAACGGCTGTAAAAATTTGAATTTCGCGCCAAAAAAATGTTCGGCTTCATAGGTTTATAGGACTTGAAAACCCCTACAATTTGCTTTTCTTTTCTTTTTTCCAGCTCAAAAATTGACCGAGATATTGCAAAAAAACTCGCCAGCACTCAAAGGTGTCGCATCTTGCCCCATGGGGATCTGGGGGTCTGAAAATCTAGGAAAAGGGGTTTCTATACATGCCGAATATGCCGGCTAGATGCTTTGTCAATTTTTCAGGTTTTCTGATGTCTGCATTCGAAAATAATAATTCCTATTTCGATATATTTTATTCTTATTTATTACTTTTTCAGCTTTAATTAAAATTGATTATATGTATAGATTGTATAGTGTATACATTAGGTTGCCAAAAAAGACTGTTTTCGAATTTTGCAAACGTTACCCCCTAAATTTCCTCCTTTCGGTGAAAGAAGTACCATTATTATTATTTTTTATTGTTTAGAGCTGCCAACGGCGATACCACGCTGAAAACACCAGTTCCCGTTAGATCACTGAAGTTAAGCAGTGTTGGGCGCGGTTAGTACTTGGATGGGTGACCGTTCGGGGAATACTGCGTGTTGTTGACCCGTCGTGGGTGTGGTGGACCCACACTGGTAGTATTTACCCACCTAGAAACACGACCCGAATCGGGTAGTGAGGCAATGAACTTTCGAGTTCGAAATGCTAATCAATTTTTTTTTTTTTTTTTAGAGCTGCCACAGTGCAGCCTGACCCTTGAAATAAAATCGTAATTGCAAGGATTCGATTTTTAAACCTAAACCTCATTTTTTTTCTGCTGTGCAAGAAGCAACTCTTTGAGGCACTTCGACACAGGTGAAGGAGGGGATCTTTCGATAAATCTTTGTCAAGATCTTGACAAGAAGATCCGACCTATTAGCCTGAGATCGACGGTAGATTCGCTGTTTCAGAGGTTCCGCTAGGCCTATTTAGGTCTGAAAATTAATTTTCGTAGTTTTCAATTTTTTTTAAATAAAAAATCAAGGCTACGACATCATTTCGACGCCTTCATTCAATATGAATCTATGTGCTAACACTGCTAACAGCGCTCTGTATGAGAGTATTCCCTATCCTTATACACAATAACGCAGTCTCGTACACGGCGCTGTCAGCACATAGACTCATATTATATGGAGGCGTCGATTTCACCTCTAGAAAGTTATTGTTATTTATTAAGGAATGAGCCCCAAGTTTCATCGAACAAAAAAATTGAAAAGCTATTATCGGGTCCAGAATACGAAAATTTGTAATTTCTTTACAATCAATAGTCTGGAATAACCCCTGAAAATTTTCTTATAGAAATAATATGCACATCAGGATTTATTCTACAATATAAGGAGAATATTCTCCATAAGGATTAAATTTAAAATATTTATACCGGGTGAAGGGAAAAAATCTTGAATTTCGAAATACACAAAAAATACCAGTTTTTTATACTTTAAACATTTATATTATACTTCAAAATATATTTTCACCCATTATTCGCCTGGAAAAAGATGTGAGATAGTTTCGGTCGATTTCGGTACAATTATGCGTTTTTATAAGTTTTGCTTATCGATTACATCAAATTTTTAATTTACGATAATAAGTGGTTATTGTCATAAAATAATATATGAAAATGGGGCTAGCATACGTCCTTCTTTTTCATCTAGGCCTTCAAAGTCCTTCTCACAATTCAAAATGTCATTCTCTTTAGTCATAATAGGAATTTTCAATTAGAATGATAAATCTTTAAATGGAATAGTCATTGAATTTGTAAACCAAAATGATTAATTTTCAAGTAAAATGATGAATCTAAAACTAGAATCATTGCATTTTCAAACAAAAAGATGAATTTTCAACCAAGAAGATTAATTTCTACAAAAAAAAAAACGAATTTTCAATTTAAAAAGGTAGTTTCAACGAAAAATTGAATAGTTAAATTTTTAGTTAAAAAATTAATATTCAACGGAAGAGATGAATTTTCTACTGAAATGATGGAATATCCAACTGAAATAGTTACATTTTTAGTTAAAATAAAATTAATTTTCAGAAACAGAAAAAAAGAATTTTCAACAAAATAACTCATTTTCCAACCAAAGATATGAATTTTCCACTAAAATGATGATACTTTAACTCAACAAAAATATTTAACAAAATAGTGTAATTTTCAACTAAGTAATTAAATTCTCCAAAAATGGAATAGTTACAATTTTAAGTATACAAATTAATTTTCAATTAAAAAAAAAATTCAACCAAAGTGATGAATTTTCTACTAAAATTATGAGTTTTAAACTGGAATAGATGAATTTTCAACCAGAAAGATTAATTTCTACCAAAACGACGTGCTTCCAACAAAATACGAAAGTTTGATTTTAAACAAAACAAAAAAAGAATTTTTTACTTAAGGCAGGGTTCTACTTTCTCCGCGCGAAAAAAATGCGATTTTTTTGTAATTTTTTTTTAAAACATGAAGAAAGATATTGATGTAGAGTTTGTTGTGCCTAATAAATATACTCTTAATTTACATTAAAAAATTTCCTTTCGTTTATTGTATGCCCTCTATATATATTTAAATGGCACTTGCCTCAAAACCACGGTTTTACCGCTTGCTGAAAAAATCTCCTAAACTACCGAATCGATTGGTCTGAAATTTATACTACATATTCTATACATATACATCAACCGGTGGTAGCCGATTTATGTAAAAAAAATTATTTTTACTATTATTTTTTTGCAAAAAAAGCGAAAAAAAATGAATTTTTTTTCTTCAAATTGCCGCCATTTTGTTTACTTTGCCTGTAAATGAAAAAATCTGCTACCACCGGTTGAATTATATGTATAGAATATGTGGTATGAATTTCAAACCAATCGATTCGGTAGTTTCGGAGATTTTTTCAGCAAGCGGTAAAAACGTGATTTTGAGGCAAGTGCTATTTAAATATATATAGAGCGCATAAAATAAACTGAAGAACATTTTTAAATGTAATTTAAGAGTATATTTATTAGGCACAACAAACCCTAAATCTATATCTTTCTTCATGTTTAAAGAAAAAATTACAAAAAAATCGCATTTTTTTCGCGCGGAGAAAGTAGAACCCTGCCTTAAATAATGAATCTTTATCTGGAATAATTAAATTTTTACCCAAAAAGGTCAATTTTCAACGAAGAAGATTAATTTCTACCGAAAAATGCCAATTTTCAACTAAAAAGGAGAATTTTTAATAAAAAATTGAATAGTTGAATTTTCAGTTAGAAAAATTAATTTGCAATGAAAGAGATGAATTTTCAACTAAATTGATGGAATATTCAACTGGAAAAGGTTACATCAATACATTTTCAGTTTAAAAAAAAATCAATCTGCAGGCAAAGAAAACCTGAATTTTCGGCAAATATAGCTCATTCGTCGACCAAAGAAACGAATTTTCAATTAATACCCTGGCGGACCGGCCGAACGCAAACATTACGCTACAGCGTAACGGTAAAGTAATGGTAAAGTAATGCTAAAGTAATATGGCATTATAATTAATAAAGGAAACAAAATTAATATTTAAATTGTTGCAATTATAATAAAACGTTAAAATTTACATTAAATGGTCATGCCGTAATTGCAACAAGTTGCTTTCTCAGCGTTAAAAAATAAAAAAACAAAGTGGCTGTCATTCAAGTCGGGTCCCTGCAGACTGGCAACCCACTTAAATCCACGTTAGCGGGTTGCCGAAATGCAGGGGCCCGACTGCAATGACGGTCACTATGTTTTTTTATTTTTTAATGCTGCAAAAGCAACTTGTTGCAATTGCGGCATGACCATTTAATGTAAATTTTAACGTTTTATTATAATTGCAACAGTTTACATATTAATTTTGATTCCTTTATTAATTATAATGCCATATTACTTTACCATTACTTTAGCATTACTTTACCGTTACGCTGTAGCGTAATGTTTGCGTTCGGCCGGTCCGCCAGGGTATATTAAAAATCTTCAACGACAAGAAATTCATTTTTAACAAATAAGTTTTAACTTTCAACCAAGAAATTGAATTTTCATTCTGAAACAGATAAATACTGAAGAGAAAATTTGCAAAAAAACTATTGAATTTTCAAGCAAAAAGATGAATTTTCAACCAAGAAGATTAATTTTCTACCATAAAGATCGAATTTTAAATAAAACACATGCATTCTCAACCAGATACTTGAATTTTAAACTGAAAACGAGCAGTGCGAGCAGCGCCTTCAGCGGCAGAGTTTCGTAGTTTCTCCCGGGGACCACGTGCCCGCGCCCCGCAATTCCGCATGGCTTGACAGAAAATAAGGAGTCCTATAGTTTTCATGGTTTTCATTGTTATTTTCCCATAAAAATGACGGCTAAAATAAAACATAATGTTCTTATTTATGAAGGCTGCAATTATGTAAAATACCGCTTAATTCTCGCAACATTATCCGGAAAATCTTTGAAAATAGAGGACATAAGAAGTCAGCATGACGATCCGGGTGTTCAAGGTTAGTTTTTGAAAACTTAATTCCTTTAATTTTTTGTAATATACACTTATTATGAATACAATAGTACATATAATTGTTCAAGATCAATCTCGTATTTTCTAAAGTATAAAGTGGATTGGTAATTGATTCTTAATCACGCTTACAAGTGTTTGAATCTTTTGATTCAAGTTTTGAGGTTAGGCATTCAAGTATCAAAGTGGTCAAAGTTATATGATTTTCATTTTGAAATCATTTTTTGCAGTGAAGATTTTGATGCATCAAAATCTTTACTGCAAAAAAATGGGTGTAACTTTACAGTTTACCAGTAAGTATTGTCATAAAATTTAGGATGATGCTATACCTACGTTATAATGTAAACTGATCCGCCAAAACAACCTATACGCGAATGTGAGTGAGCGTTTCACGCTCTACTTTGTTTTACTATTTTTTAAATAATTTATCGTATAAATAAATTCAGTCGATAAAATTAATATTTCAATTATTAAACTTAAATGCATGGTGACTGAAAATAACTGTAAGTGAAAACTTGTTTTTTGTTATTGAACAAATTTAAACTTCATTTTGCGCTTCAAATTTAAATTTCTTCAAAATTGTACAGTTTTAAATTAAAATCCTTTTTAGCTAAATAATTGAAGCCGTTTTTGAAAAAGAGGCTTAAGTTAGGTCTTGTTCAAAATTAAACTAAATACGCAAAAAGGGCCCATTCTCCCCTTCCTCTACTGAATTTTGAAATAAAAAGTATGTTAATAATCTCTAATTAATCTTAAAATTGATAACACAATATGGTGATTGTCGAAAAGGGATCTAAGTAATTTTAAAAATGACCAAAAAAAATTCGATAAACGTCACTCGGAAAAGAGGTTGAAAAGTACCATAATGTTTTACTTTTTCTCAATGGTTCATACGTGGAGAAATTCCCCATGATTTTTAAATGAAGAGTGTTAAGGGTCTCAATTTGAAAAAAAAAACTAGATGGGAATTATTCAGTAATATAGACTACTGAAAACTATGCTTATTTTCCCGAAAAGACTTGTAGAATATGCATCGTAGAAAAGACAAAGCAGAAAAATTAGTTAGATCATTTTCCCCTGTAAGGAAAGTTTTTCTGAATTCAATTGCAAATCGAAATAAACATTCAATAAACGCAATATATAAGAACCTATTAGCCATAATTGAAAATATATCTATATATGTCATTATTAATTCAGATTTACGCCTATTCAAATTGGAATAATATCATGTTGACAAATATCAAAATTATTTGGTTTTAATTTTGTATTTATATCTTGCCTGTATTAAAATTGTATTTATTAATTTTATTGAGGCCATTGGCCTGTACAAATGAGAGTCGTGCTTACAGTAATAAAGTTCTTCAATCAATATAAAATAAACCTATGTAGGCTATAGTAATTTATACAGAAAAGAATTATTACACCTATTGTTCACTTCCTATTAAAGTGCCGATTGCTAGAATGTTTACGAAAAATCTGTATAATTTTTGAACGTCGACCTCAGATTCTGCCATTAAGATATTTACTATTTGATCTCTCACACTGCTGTCTTTCTTTGTCTTATCAATTAATGAGGTCCTAGCTTCATTAAACATTGGGCATTCGATCAAGACATAAAATCAAGTTTCCCGCTTAGGTTGGAAACAAATAGTACAGTTTTCGTCGGGATTTAGTCTAATTCTCTGATCTTAAACTCGTATATTCTAGGCATTCTAGTGGTTATCAAGCGGCACTGTGCCGTTACGTTAGTCATAGCTGATGGAATATTTTTCTTAAGATAATTTACATTATTTCCAGTAAGGCCTCCAACTTGAGACAAAATTTCTAAACTACTTGACAGTTGTACCTTTGCAATGTCTTTACGCCTTATGCTATATTTTTTTATGTGCAGTAGATCCGCTTGTCTCGCAATCAGATTCTTTAAATTATTGAAGTCATCCACGGTTACGACTATGTCTTGCTTCTCGAAAATTTCTATAATCTGTAGAATCCAATTATATTTGCTCGGACTTTGATGTGTGATGGCGAGGTCAACCAATTTATTGAAATATATTGTGGGGAGTCTGTTTTCTTTCATATTATTTATTTTCATTAACCAATTAAAAACCCTGCTTAACACTTCGGTTGACAATGGAGCTATCTGTGTTTCGTTTCGCGCCGCATAATTGGAACAGTACTTCGGCAAGTCCAGATATTCTCTTATAATATGTCATCTGTATTTTGTCAATATCATTAACATACCGCAAGCCCCAGATTTCAATACAGTAAACAAGCATTTTTAAATTGCAAACGTTTACAGAGTGAATTTAATGAAGCGCAGCGTTTAAAATTCAGGAATTAATCATTATTTTACATTTGAATCGCTTGAGCTTGCACATTTTTAGTTTTGAATGCTTTTTGGTTTGAAATTTTAACGTTTTAAATTGTGAAAGACTTTTTAACCGGAATCTTTCGTTGCATTTTACTAAAAACTTCAAGTTTTTGAAAAAAGCAAATTAAAACGCTGTAATGTTTAGAAGTGTTAAAATTGTAAGCCTTTTTAAATAACCCATAAGCTTAAAACTTTGAATCTTGAACTGAAAAGAATACTTCACTACGCTTCAAAATTTTGAAAACAGCAACATAACGATTTAAGTATTTACAAAATATTTAAATTCAAATTAAAATAAATATAAACGCTATAAAATGTAGATGCTGTAAGGACATGTATTTTTAATAGGTTATAAAAAATGTTGAAGAATTATAATTAGTCGAATACGCGAAGCAAAAAGAAGACTTATGTGTTTGTAATTTTTTTTGTTCTCCATGTTCCCACTGTAACTTTTGATAGAATTGAAATATCGGCCTTCAACCACGATAATTTTATACTGAAAATCGATTTTTTTACCTGTATTCAATATCTCAAACAATTATTGACTAACTTGCACGAAACATTTTAGAATCATTGAAAAATCTGTATAAAATAAGTTTTAGGCTGAAACTTAGGCATTAATTGTATATTGTTTTCGAAAACTGCCATAGTTAGGTTACAAAAAGCGAATACTTCCAATATTTTTGAAACCTCGTAAATTTAGTAATTTTCATGCGTTGACTACGGAAGTGGCCATAAAAATACCCGAAAAATTCGTTTTCAAAGATAAAATTAACAAAATACGATTTAAAAATAGAAATGCAGAAAGAAACATTCTAGTGTCCAGGTGGTAGCGTATTTTGTTAAAGAGACTATATTTGAAAAGATAGGGCAGAGTAAGATCACCCTTATCCTTTTTCCAGCAGCTCTGCTCTTCATCATGCCTATTTTACCCAACCCGTGAGGTAAAAAGGGGGCATGTTTTTTAATGTGGTCATATTAGAAAAAGTGTAGTCAAAAGTGAAAAACGCAGCCCTACCCCTTTCTCACGAATCATTACAATTCTGTTTAATGTAGATAATGAAAGCAGGAGTGAAATAGGCATATACAAATTTGCACTTGTAAATTTAGAACAAAACCAATGCATAATTACTTTAATAGTAATTTATATTAATAGCAATTCAATTGGAATATAACACGTATACAAGAACAATCAGAGGCGTTGGAGCCCTAGAGAGCATGGGGCAATGCCCCCACCCCAGAAATCGTCCAGGGAGGGGCAAAGTATTGATTTGACCCCTCTGAAATTGATTGATTAAATTCATCGGATCGTTTGAATTTGTTAAAAAATCTACCTGAAATCTTTTGACATCTTTGTTCACTCTTTGAAATCTATATGCAATTTTTGTGAAATAATTGAAATCTCTGTAAAATCTTTCAAATCTATCCGAAATCTTTTGAATCCTTAAAAAATTATTTAAATTTTTGGGAAATCTTTCTGATATCATTGAAAATCTTTTCAAAATATTTGAAATAGTTGGTAATATTTGCGAAATTATTGAAATCATTGAAGTCTTTGCGAAATCTTTTAAATCTATGCGAAATCTTCGCAATATCTTCAAAATCTTGATGGAATCTTTGGAAATCATTGAAATCTTTGTGCACTCTTGGAAATCTATCTGAAATTTTTGCGAAACATTTGAAATCTTGGGAAAATCATTGAAATCTTCGTCTAATCTTTTCAATCAATCTGAATTCTTTGTGAAATGTGTGTGAAATCATTGAAGTCTTTGTGAAATCTTTTAAATCTATCGGAAATTTTTGCGAAACTTTTAAAATTTTTGCGAAATCTATGGGAAATTATTAAAATCTTTGTGCAATTTTTGAAAGCTACCAGAAATCTTGATGAAATTTTTGAAATGTGTTTTAAAATTTTTATAATGTTTGGAAAATCATTGAAATCTTTGTAAAATCTTTGGCAATATTAAGTTTATACCTGTATTTATTATTATTCACTATTTATTGTTTATTTATTATTTATGATTTATGTCAAATTTGTACATAGTATAATATTATTATGCTATGTACAAATTGTGTCATTTAATATTATAAGCCTATGTACCTGCCCCCACCTAGAAAAAAAGGCTCCGCCGCTTCTGAGAACAATAACATTAATTGTGAACAACATGTAACATTGCTAAAATAGAAAAATCAATAATAATTATTGCTTTAATTGCAATAAACAGGAAAGGACCAATATTGTTTTAAATAAACAAATCAATGGCATAATGTAGTTCATGATCGATCCCTTACTCTAAAGACAAAATCAGTCTTCTTTCGGTTAAACCTTCAGTGAATCATTCTTCGTATTTAATAAACATTTTTTGTGTACGGTAAGAAGTAAAAGTACTCAAATTTTCATGCGTACCTTTTTACAGTGCTAAACTGTAAAATATATAATATACCATTTAGAATGTAATACATTAATAATGTACAAACATCTTGTTTTCTACATTAGAATGACTTTGATGCCTAACGTATTCGAGATAAAAAAAAAATTTATTCTTCCGTTGGTCAAATTTCGAAAAATGTTATGTTCTTCTAACATGTATGGGTTATTTAAAGTTATTAACATTACATAATATCATTATTGTACCACGAATGTCCAGTTTCCTCTAATTTTTTTTTAAGAATATGCATTATGCAGTGCGCCTGTAGGGTACCTCTTTGACGTTGACAAAAGCGCCATCTGACACGCAAACTATTGGGTATCTCGAAGTTATTGGAGCAATGTTAATGAAAAAGAGCAGTGAATATCAATTCAATTTATTAAAAAATGTTATACTATGGTTTAAAATGAATTATTTACTATAAGATTTCTTGTTAATATTCAATTCAAATTTCTTCTCAATAGTTCCAAATTGGTGGCGCTGTCGTAGCTACCCAACATACGTATTATACGTATTATTTTAGTTTTCTGAGAACTTCAAAACTAAAAACCCTGCAAATTAAAAGCATTATACTACAGCAGGATGCCCACTTTCTGGAAAAACAGGGAAAACACAGGGATTTTTTTAATGAGGAAATCACAGGGAAAATCGACAACCGTTGCGCTTAGAATTGTTTCTTAGCTCCATCTTCAGCCCGCAGCAATAATTTTCAGAACTTAAATAAGCTCCGAGCCCTTGGTTCAAAGAGAAACCAAGATGAATCAAAGATCAAGAAACTAAAGAAGAAATGTGATTCTTAAAATTTTCACCCACCTAATATAGCTTTGATTTGTCTGATTGAGAAACCAAAGATTGTAGGATTAAAAATTTTTAAATCTCTGTTCTGTACTATTATTCCTACAGATGCCTTCCCTTTCTAAAATAATAACCGAAATTTTGTTTTCATCACTCAAAATATCTCGATTTACCATTAAAATTGCGAAAAATGAGCTTTAAAAGAGACAGCGAAAACCAGTAAAAGACAGGGAAAACACAGGGAAAAGAGGAAGAGGGAACTGGTGGGCACCCTGTACATACTTCGTGCATTTGCCAAGTCAAAACTTAAATATACTTTTGACAGCAGTAACACTGCAACCATTGCACTTCGTAAATTTTTCCACTTTACGTAGGTATATTTCTACGATGTCGCTTCACGTTAGCGTAGGTTTGGATTAGACACTCTGTACCACTCTGTACAATTTATGGGGGTTTACTACAAAAAAGTATAAATCTGTACTTTTGATTTTTGTACATGTAAAATTATACATTTTAAACCGAAATTCTGAAGAAGATTATATTTGTACAAACGTCAGTAAATTGACCATCAGTGGCTATTTAAATTAAATGGCTAAGAAGTGAATTTACAACTTCATGGATTTTTTCTAACCTTTAAAAGTTCACTTATGATTCTCTAATCCAACAGTATTCGAAAAAGAGGTCATATATATATTTTTTTTTCAGTGTCGCGTTTAATCATAATTATTCGTTCTCAATTTCATTAATTATTTATTATATTAATTTACGTTCCTGTATTTGAGATATTCAAGCATTTATAAATTTTGCGATTTTGGCCTGAATCAGGCGCTATTTTTCAAATCACAAAATTCAAATTTGTGAATAGAAATGTTGACACCAGTTTTTTAAGGAATGTGAAAATTAAGAAGCGGCATGTTTGCAAAATTATGAAATTTTCCAATTGCTTTAATCTGCCCATTTTCCGTTTAACCTTCTATCCTTTTAAATATACACTCTGCGTAAATTTATCGTAACTTGAAGCAACTTTAAACTTATTAATATGAAAACCAGAAATCAAATATAACTAAAATATGTATATGTAATAATAATTTTTCAGACTTCGAACTCAGTTTGCTTACATTTCTTCGCAAAATTACAAATGGAATGAGAGCAGAAGTAAACGAGACAGGTACATCTTTGCATTATGTACCTGGAAATTTAGAAGGAGGTGATTTTGAGCATGAGTGTAGCCTGCAACGAAGTATTACTTATTATCTGGAAGTAGCAATGGCACTAGCTCCGTTTTGTAAATCAGCATTAAATATAAAATTTAAGGGAATCACGAATAATACAATAGGTGAGATAATTTCATATTTCTAGAGTCAAACAAATTCAATTCATATTGAAGAATGTTTTTTAATTAAATTTGTATTTTGTTATACATATAGATCCAACAATAGACCGGGTGAAGGCTTCGGGAATTCCAGTTTTAAAAAGATTTCTTGGAGAGGGTTATGACGTTGAAGTGACTATTAAAAAGAGGGGAGTAGCTCCCTTGGGAGGTGGAGAAGTTCATTTTAAATGCGAGGTCATTCGCAGCCTCAAGACTTTGCAGGTTTGATATTCATATTCATAATAATATTTTCACGCTTTTGAGTCCCATTGATTGACCTGTTCCTATTTTTAAACTATATTTTTCTGTCTCAAACATGTAATATGTTGGTGAAAAAATGAAACACAAATTCCTGAGATCGTAATCAAGTGTTTTGGTTTAACAAATTTTAATATAATCATGTTGTAGCTTCAAGACAGTGGACTAGTGAAGCGAATCAGAGGTGTAGCTTGCAGTTTAAGAGTCTCTCCAGCTATTTCAAATCGACTAGTCGAAGCTGCCAAGGGAGTATGCCTGAATTTTATACCAGATGTCTACATTCACACAGATGCAAGTAGAGGGGCTTCAAGTGGAAAATCTCCAGGTGCATTGTCTTTACGTTTTTTTAATTGGTTTATTATACAGTTTTTTTGAAATTTCGCCTAGTGACCGTCTCATGCATTGAGTTCGCTATTTTTGTTCGAGCTGAAACTTTATGAGAAGTTTTCCAAGTTATTTAAAGTTCATATGATACAGTCCTATTCAACTTATTTTGGACTTAATTAAAATAAATGTAAGATACGTAAACTAGGCAAGATATGCAAAAATTCCGTATTCCATGCAGATAGAAAATTACCTGAAGATGCCCAGTACTTTCGCTCATTCCTTCACCGATATACGGTTGGGTATTCTTAGATTGATTTTACTTTTTTTAAGTGGACGTTTCAAAAAAAGAAAGGGAATAGAAGTTGTTTTGTTGGTCATACGTTCAATTCCACATGTGTTTGTTCACGACATATCATGGCAATACACTGGCATTACGGCTAGACCTGCAGGCAATTTTCCAGGTTATTTATTGAGGTGGCCCTTAGTTTTCAAAGTCAGATGTTTTTTACCCTCACCCCCTAGTTTTGTTCGAATATCCAAAAAAGTCATCTCTAAATTTTAGCAAAATCGGTTAATATCAAACCCACGAAGTATTACAAAGAGACCGCACCGCACGCCATGTATTTATCTTGGCGGCCGTTTGCGATCGTGCGTCCTTGGATTTTTTCCATGGAGAGATTTATTCCCAGACGACAGAACCCCTTCAGACAAAATTTATAACTAAATTGCCATCTGCTGATATAGGAATCGTGATGCTTCAGTTTCTTTGTAATACTTCCTTATACATGTTCCTGTTCAGAATTCTTCAGGGAATAAGAATCTGACATAATTTCCAATATTGTAAAATTTTAAAACTCGCTTACAAGGACCTAAAGAATTCCTTATGGGAGAACCCATAAAAGGGGTTCAAAATTTAAGTGCCACCCTATTATACATAGGTTCTGATAGATTGTTTTTAATTTTTGATCATTCTTTGCTGAGAAACGCGTCATCGTATATAATATAAGCAAAAGTAAATTGTCAAGAGTTCCGAAAGCAATAATTTTAACCTCGTTTTTTAAATTTAGAAGGTTATGCGTCTAGATCTTAATTGAAATTCTTGAGACTGTAAATTTTATTTATTGATCTACATTTCATTCTTTAAAAAGCTCCTATTTATTTACCATAAATTTCAATCTCATGAAGTTAAATCAGCTACGATATTGGTATATAGGTTGAAAACTTACACCTAGCGGCATTTCAGACAGGTTTAATGTACGGAAATTTTTTTTTATTCGTACAAATATTCAATGGGGGGGGGGGGGGCGGGGCATTTGTTTATTTTGTGCTGACATACTCTCTTTCGAATGTATTTATCTGCTGCCATATTGGATAAAAAATATTTGACCTACATGTTTTTGATAGATTTTTGTACGGTCTATCAAATGGGTACAAACCTTTTTTTTAATTATAAATTTGACGTCCATTTTTCTAAATAAAAGAAAAGTTATTTTTGGTATGTTCCACACTTTTAAAACATAATTTTTGATCTCAAAATGAAGTTTGGGATCTTTGCTTTTGAAGCTTTGAAGGACGAAATGCCTTTTTTCGATAAATTAA